>JAVSCE010000906.1:0-55826 GCA_032199065.1 Smutsia gigantea | reverse complement strand
CATATGAATTTTAGAACAGTTTGTTCTAGTTCATTGAAGAATGCTGTAAGTATTCTGATAGGGATTGCATTGAATCTGTAGATTGCTTTAGGCAGGATTGCCATTTTGACATTAATTCTTCCTATCCATGAGCACCAGATGTGTTTCCATTTATTCATATCTTCTTTAATTTCTCTCATGAGTGTCCTGTAGTTTTCAGAGTATAGGTCTTTCAGTTCCTTGGTTAGGTTTATTCCTAGGTATTTTATTCTTTTGATGCAATTATGAATGGAACTGTTTTCCTGATTTCTCTTTCTGCTAAGTCATCGTTAGTGTATAGGAATGCAACAAATTTCTGTGTATTAATTTGGTATCCTGCAACTTTGCTGAATTCAGATATTAGTTCTAGTAGTTTTGGAGTGGAGTCTTTAGGATTTTTTATGTACAATATCATGTCATCTGTAAACAGTGACAGTTTGACTTCTTCCTTACCAATCTGAATGCCTTTTATTTCTTTGTGTTGTCTGATTGCCGTGGTTAGGACCTCCAGTACTATGTTGAATAAAAGTGGGGAGAGTGGGCATCCTTGTCTTGTTCCCGATCTTAGAGGAAAACCTTTCAGCTTTTCACTGTTAAGTGTAATGTTGACTGTGGGTTTGTCATATATGGCCTTTATTATGTTCAGGTACTTGCCCTCTGTACATATTTTGTTGAGAGTTTTTATCATGAATGGGTGTTTTTTGTCAAATGCCTTTCAACATCTACAGAGATGATCATGTGATTTTTGTCCTTTTTATTGATATAGTGGATGATGTTGATGGATTTTCGAATGTTGTACCATCCTTGCGTCCCTGGGATGATCCTACTTGATCATGATTTATGATCCTCTTGATGTATTTTTGAATTCGCTTTGCTTATATTTCGTTGAGTATTTTTTATCTATGTTCATCAGGGATATTGGTTTGTAGTTTTCTTTTTTGTGGTGTCTTTGCCTGGTTTTGGTATTAGAGTTATGCTGGCTTCATAGAATGAGTTTGGAAGCATTCCCTCCTCTTCTATTTTTTGGAAAACTTTAAGGAGAATGGGTATTATGTCTTCTCTAAATGTCTGAGAAAATCCAGCGGTGAAGCTGTCTGGTCAGGGGATTTTGTTTTTGGGTAGTTTTTTGATTACTAATTCAATTTCATTGCTGGTTATTGGTCTGCTCAGATTTTCTGTTTCTTCCTGGGTCAGTCTTGGAAGGTTCTATTTTTCTAGAAAGTTGTCCATTTCTTCTAGGTTATGCAGTTTGTTAGCATATAATTTTTCATAGTATTCTCTAATAATTCTTTGTATTTCTGTGGTGTCCGTCATGATTTTTCCTTTCTCATTTCTGATTCTGTTTATGTGTGTAGATTCTCTTTTTTTCTTGATAAGTCTGGATAGGGGTTTATCTATTTTGTTTATTTTCTCAAAGAACCAGCTCTTGGTTTCATTAATGTTTTCTATTGTTTTATTCTTCTCAATTTTATTTATTTCTTCTCTGATCTTTATTATGTCCCTCCTTCTACTGACATTGGGCCTCATTTGTTCTTCTTTATCCAGTTTCAATAATTGTGCATTTAGACTATTTATTCATTTGGGATTGTTCTTCCTTCTTTAAAGAGGCCTGGATTGCTATATACTTTCCTCTTAGAACTGCCTTCGCTGCATCACACATAAGTTGTGGCATTGCGCTGGTATTTTCAGTTGTCTGCATGTATTGCTTGATCTCTGTTTTAATTTGATCATTGATCCATTGATTATTTAGGGACATGTTGTTAAATCTCCATATGTTTGCGAGCCTTTTTGTTTTCTTTGTACAATTTATTTCTAGTTTTATACCTTTGTGATCTGAGAAGTTGGTTGGTACAATTTCAATCTTTTTAAATTTGCTGAGGCTCTTTTTTTGTGGCCTAGTATGTGGTCTATTCTGGAAAATGTTTCATGTGCACTTGAGAAGAATGTGTATTCTGCTGCTTTTGGGTGCAGAGTTCTGTAGATGTCTGTTAGGTCCCTATGTTCTAATGTGTTCTTCAGTGCTTCTGTGTCCTTACTTATTTTCTGTCTGGTTGATCTGTCCTTCGGAGTGAGTGGTATGTTGAAGTCTCCTAAAATGAATGCATTGCATTCTATTTCCCCCTTTAATTCTGTTAGGGTTTGTTTCACATATTTAGGTGCTCCTGTGTTGGGTGCATAGTTGTTTATAATGGTTATATCCTCTTATTGGACTGATCCCTTTATCATTATGTAATGTCCTTCTTTGTCTCTTGTTACTTTCTTTGTTTTGAAGTCTATTTTGTCTGATACAAGTACTGCAACACCTGGTTTTTTCTCCCCATTTGTTTGCATGAAATATCTTTTTCTATCCCTTCACTTTTAGTCTGTGTATATCTTTGGGTTTGAGGTGAGTCTCTTGTAGGCAGCATATAGATGGGTCTTGCTTTTTAATCCATTCTGTAACTCTGTGTCTTTTGATTGGTGCATGCAGTCCATTTACATTTAGGGTGATTATCGATAGATATGTACTTATTGCCATTGCAGGCTTTGAATTTGTGGTTACCAAAGGTTCAAGGGCAGCTTCTTTACTATTTGGCAGTCTACCTTAACTGACTTATTACGCTATTATAAACACAGTCTGACGATTCTTTTTCTTTTCCTTCTTTTTCTTCCTCCTCCACTCTTTATATGTTAGGTGTCATATTCTGTACTCTTTGTGTATCCCTTGACTGACTTTGTGGGTAGCTGATTTAATTTTGCATTTGGTTAGTATTTAGTTGGTCTGCTTTCTTTGCTGTGGTTTTATTTTCTCTGGTTAACAGTTATGTAGTTTTAGGCATACTTCTATCTAGAGCAATCCATTTGAAATACACTGTAGAGATGTTTTTTTGGAGGTAAATTCCCTCAATTTTTGCTTATCTGGGAATTGTTTAAACCCTCCTTCAAATTTAAATGATAATCTTGCTGGGTAGAGTATTCTTGGTTCGAGGCCCTTCTGTTTCATTGCATTGAATGTATCATGCCACTCCCTTCTGGCCTGTAAAGGTTTCTGCTGAGAAATCTGATGATAGCCTAATGGGTTTTCCTTTGTAGGTGATCTTTTTATTCTCTCTTGCTGCTTTTAATACTCTGTCCTTTTTTTTGATATTTGCCATTTTAATTATTATATGTCTTGGTGTTTTCCTACTTGGGTCCATTGTGTTGGGAGAGTAGGGTTTTCTAGATATTCTTTATCAAATTGAAGATGTCCCCCTGTATTCCTAGTTTGCTGAGAGTTTTTGTCATTAATGGTTTTGGATTCTGTCAAATGCATTTTCTACATCAACTGAAATACTGATATGATTTTTCCTCTTTAGTCTGTTGATGTGGTGGATTACATTGATTTCCAAATGTTGAAACAGCCTTAGAAAGCTTTAATGAATCCCACTTGATTATGGTATATAATTCTTTTGCTACACTGTTGGATTTAATTTCCTAATGTTTTTACTTTTCTAATACTTAGGATATTGTGCATCAATGCTCATGAGAGATATTGGTCTGTAGTCTTCATCATAATATCTTTATCTGGTTTTGGTATTAAGGTAATGCCGGTCTCATAAAATCAAATAGAAAGTATTCCCTCTGCATCTATTTTTTGGAAAAGATTATAGAGAATGGGTATCATTTTATATGACTTCATTTTCACTCCCCTTTACCATATCAGTTATACTTTGTTATAAATTTTTTAAGAAGTTCCCTTACAGTCTGCAATATTCATTTACAACTAATCTAAGTCTACCCTCAAATAACATGATACTACTTCACTAGTTGTGCAGATACCTTATAACAGTTACAACACAAACTACTAATTCCTGTCCTATCCGTTATAAGATTATTGCCATTCATTTCATTTATCCATATGCTATAATTACCAGACATGCTACCAATGTTACTTTGAACACTTATCTTTAGATCACTTAAAAATAAAAGATTTTATTTTACCTTCAGATAATCTTTCTCCTATGCGCTTCCTTTCTTTATAGAAATCTGATTTTCTGACCTATATCATTTTCCTTTTCTCTAGAGAAATTTTTTTAAAAAAACATTTCTCATAAGATATATTTACTGATAACAAATTTCTTCAGTTTTTGTTTGCCTGAGACAGTCTTTATTTCTCCTTTACTTTTGAAGGATCATTTTGCTGAATACAGAATTGTAACTGGGTGTTTTTTTCTTTCAACACTTAAAATATTTCTCTCTGTTCACTTCTTGTTTGCAGGGTTTCTGATGAGAAATCCAATATAATTGTTTCTCTATAGGTAAAGTGTTTGTTTTCTCTAGCTGTCTTCAGTTTTCTGTGATTGACCATGATACATTTAGGTGTATTTTTTTGGTATTTATCCTGCTTAGTGTTCTCTGCTCAGATCCAAGATTTGTGGTCTGGTTTCTGTCATTAATTGAAAAATTCTCAGCCATTCTTACTACAACTATTTCTTCAGTTCCTTTTTTTCTTCCGGTATTTCAAAAGAGTATTTTGAAATTGTCCTATAGTTCTTGAATATTATTTTCCATTGTTAAAATCTTTTTTCTCTTTGTATTTCAGTTTGGGAAGTTTCTATTGACATGTCTTCAAGCTTACTGATTCTTTCCTTGGCCACTTCCAGTCTACCAATGAGCCTATCAAAGTTATTTCTATTATCACGTTTTTTGATTTTTTGAATCTCCTTCTGATTCCTTCTTAGAGTTTCCTTCCATCTCTCTGCTTACACTACCCATCTGTTCTTATATGTTGTATACTTTTTCTAACAGATTCTTTAGCATATTAACCATAGTAATTTTAAATTCCATATATCTGATAATTCAAAAACCTGTGTCATATCTGAGTTTGGTTGTGATGCTTGTTTTGTCTCCTCAGACTGATTTTTCTTTTAGCTTGTCTTGTAGTTTATTTCTGTTGAAGACTGGACATGGCATATAAGGTAACAGGAACTGCGGTAAACGGCATTAGTGTGAGGCTTTATGTTAATCTGGACAGGAGTTGGGCTGTGTTTAACGTTTACTCTAGCTGTAGGTGTCAGAGGTTTCAATTTCCTCTAATGTCTTTGTTGTGTCTCCCCTATTTTTGGGGGGGTTTCCCTAAAAACTTCTTAGAGTCTGAACCTTACAAGTCTTTCAACATTTATTATACTGAAGCCCTTTTGATATGGTGGTAAGGTGTAGGGCAAGGAGAAACATTCCGTAATCCTATAATTAAGTCTCAGTCTTTTAGTGTGCCTGTGTATCCGGCCTATAACCTCCCCAAGTGTTTCACAGCTTTTTTTCCTCTTTCTCTCTCTTAGATGAGATGGGAAGGCTAGAAGGGCCTGGAGTTAATTTCCTTCTTCCACATTGGAGAAGACTTTGGTAAAGTTGTTTCACTTGCTAGGTAGCCCTTTGTTTGGTAGACTCTCTAGGTGTTTCAAAATGATTACTTTTCTCCTCCCCATGCCACGAACAAGAGATTTTTACTTGGCTCTTCACCTCAAGAACTTAGTGGGGTTTCCTGCAGGTAAAACTCATGAAAATGTGAGGGCCCCCTTAGAATGTATCCCCCAGGAGTCTGTCATTCAAACACTAATCTGTACTCTGCCTCTAGCAATTTGTCAAAGTTACTGCTTAAGTGTTCCTACTCACCAGTTCATGGCTCCAGTGCATTCTGCTCCTAATAAACAGATTGGGGTTGAGATTCTCTGTAATTGCTTGTCTCTTCAGATTTCAGGGCTGCAGCTTGCTCTGTGACTTCAGTTCTCTGATGGGTCCATGAAATATCACTGATTTTTAGTTTGTTAACCTGTTTTTCTTGTAAGATGTGAGTGACAACTTCCAAGCACTTTACATGTTGGGAGCTGAAGCCAGAAGTCTGAAACTAGTTTTCTTCATTCACACATATTTATGAATTGCATCCACATTGATACCTGTAGACCTATTTTCTTCATTTTCTCTACTGTATAGTATTCTATTTTATGAATATACCATGTTTTATCCATTCTCCTGCTGATGAACATGTAAGGTGCTTATAAACAATGCTGTAATAACCATTTTTATAATATCTCCTAATATGTATGTATAAGTGTTCCTCTAGAAAAGACACCAGGAGTGGGACTGCTGATTTATAAGGTATGAGTATCTTTCATTTTACTAGATATTGCCACAATGTTCTTGAAAGTGTTTGTATTCATTTATATTCACCCAGCACTATATTAGAGTCCTTACTGTTCCATATGTTTGCCAACACTTGGCATTGTCAAGCCTTTAAATCTATGCCAACTTCCTAGGTGTTAAATGATATCTCCCTATAGTTTTACTTTGCATTTCTTTGATTACTAACGAGATTTCATAAGTTAAGTTTTTGGCCATTGATGATTTTTCCTCTGTGAACAATTAAGGTAAGGTATTCTTACCTTCTGGCCTTTTTATTGGGTTGTGTGTTTTTCTTAATGATTTGCAGGGAAGGATTTTCTTAAATTTACTCCAAAAACACAAACCATCAAGTAAAATACTGATGACTTCATTCCATTAAAATGAAAAGACTTCTGCTTAACAAAAAGACATCAGAAATCATGCCTAAAAGATTAGCCATTCACTGAAAGAAAATATTTGTTAAATAAGCACCAAGGGTTTGTATCTAGAATTTTAAAATGATCTCTATAAATAATGTGAAAAATGAAACAATCAAATAATGGACAAATAAATGGAAGAGGCAACTTACAGAAGGTTCCTGAAAGGCTAAGAAATGTATGAATACATTTTTCACTGGAAATCAGGAACATGCAAATTAAAACACCGAGATACCTTTCAAACATTGAAGACGGGCAAAAATAAAAAGTGTAATACTACAACTCTTGGCAAGGATGTGCAAGAGATCTCTGAAAATCTGCTCATGGAGTTGAAGACAGATACCCTATATCACAGTGATTCCACTCCTAGATATGTAATCTAGAACAGTGATGTTTAAGATGTCATTGTCACCAGCAGCAGCATCAACTCCTGGAACTTGTTGGAAATGCAAATTCTCAGGTCTTACTCATTTTTGGAATAAAAAATTCTGGTGGATGGAGCCCAGCAATCTGCGCTTTAACAAGCCTTCCAGGTGATTCTGGTGCATGCTAAATTTGTGAATCACTGCAATACAGGAATATTTTTCCAAGTTTTTTGACTGCTTTCTACAGGAAGAGATGCATTTTACATTCTGGCTTATACACATATCACGTACACACATGGGCACATGCAATACAAAAGCTTCAAGAAACAATTACTCTTACTCTATAGAATGCACTTTGATATTTTCTATTCTATTTCACTTCATTAAAAAAATAGCCAGTTATAACCTATTAATTGTAACCTAAAATTTGAAAAACTGTCCTAGAGAAACTCTTGTACATGTGCAATAGGAGACATGTACAAAAATGTTTGTTACAGAATTGTCTGTAATGGCAAAAATTTAAAGACAAAAATCTTCAGGAGAATGGATAAATGAATTATAGTATGTTTCTATAATTAAATATTACATAGTTTTTTATGTCATTAGAAATAAATTTCAAAAACATTATGTATGTTGAGTCAAAAAAGCAAGTTGTAGAAGGATATGCAGAATATATCTATATAGTTTTAAAATATGTAAAACTATCTTATTTATGAATATAGAGATATGTAGTAAAAATATAAAAACATGCATAGGAATGATAAATAGCAAATTCAGAACCGGATAGTTGTTACCTCTGGAAACGAGAAAGGGGAATTGAGATTGGCGAGGGATCCGTGGCAGTCTTCTGTGTCTCTATAAGGCTTTATTATCTTTTAAATTAAGCAAATATGGAAACTATTAAGAAGTGATAAAGATGGCTGGCTGGGTACAAAGGTGATTGCTATATTACTCACTATAACTTTTTTACATTAGTAATATTTCATAATAAAAAATGAAAATTGAGCTACCCTTCAAGAAACAGCAAGAATATATTAGAAATGTAATCACTCAGAGGAAACTGCTTTAATATCCCTCATTCACTATGCTTTTTAAAAAAAATTCAGGGAAAGCCAGAAGCTAACATTATCTTTTTGGTTTTGTTTTGTAAATTAACCACCACCAAATATATGCCCTAGGAGCTTGTGTTGCCTCTTTGGGTGACATGATAATGAAGTTTCCATTCTGGATATAACATACCATGAATGTGATCTGATCTGATCAGTAAAACAAGGATTATTTACAAGTCCACTAAGATAATTGCTAATTTCTCAAGTCTTACAGGCCCTGTGCTTTCATGCTGCTTGCTTAGCTACCAGCAACTTAAATCATACATCATATGAAAGCCAGGAGGAGCATTCTGAAGAGAAAACTCATGTGATAGCAGTAAACCCTACTCAAACCATGTGGTCTATGACTTATTGACTACTTCCGGAAGCACCATGCCTACCAGATATGGTGGTCTTATGAATGATACTTGATTTATTACCAGCCTAGGAAAGTGGAACATACTTTGCCTTCAATTCAGGGCTTCTAGTGGGTATGGACTAGAGTCTCAAGATTTCTTTAAAATTCTAAGGGTAGCTTAGGATCTTAGGAAACCATAAAGAAGATCACAGGAAATATGCTACTTATATAGTAGGCAGAGAATGAATAGTCAAGGTCAAGGAAAAACACAATCACTGTGCCTATGTCATGATTCTTTGGTATAATTGAAACTAATTTAAAAGTATTAATTTAGGTAGAAGTAAATAAAAATGAAAACACTCATGTTTTTTTCTTGGTTTGGCCTATACCTTGTTTGGCTCCCCTGGATTATATGAAGAAAACATAGGAATTTTTCGGATCTCTTCCTCTGACAAACGATTTCTCTGGATCTCATCTTCTGGGACAAATTCTATTGGCTGCGTCAGCTTCTTAGGCCCAGTCCAACACTGCTCAGGTGAATTATCAATAACTTTTGCCACATGGAGACTGGGACCTTTACCCTGTGCTGCCTGTTTTCCCTTGTCCTGGAGTAATGATGGGTTCTCAGCTGTGCCACTATCTCCCACTGATGTAGCTGAGACCAGTGAGTGGGAAGCAAAGGGTTCACCTCTCATAAGTTGGAACTCTTCAAGACGTTTTTTCATTATCATCTCTTGGTAAAAACTTTCCAGGTTGTTCATGGGATCACCTTTGTTCTTCTTTTGGGGTTCATCTGGATCAAGACAAAGAGATAGGGAAGTTCTACAAAGCCTACCAAGACAACCTTTGACAAATAAATACAAAATAAATCTTGGATCTCAGATATAGAAACCTTGCTGGGGTACATGTTTATAACCTGTGACAATGTCAATAATATATAGCTATTTTATTACAGTGAGGCAATACCCGGGGTGCAAAATTTAAGGAGATACTTACTCTCAGGGTCATGCAAGTACATGCACCTAACTGATAAGGGTATTTGAAAAATGGAACCAGTATAGCATTATCACACTGCACAAAATTAATAATAAATCCTTAGTATCATCAGCTGAGCTCATATTCAAATAGCCCTGATTCTCTCAAAGATATTTTCTTACACTTAGTTGCTCAATTCAGGATCTAAACCAGCCTTTGGCTGTTACATCTCTCAAGCCTCTTTTATTTTAAAACAGTGCTCCTTTTCCCACCCTCTAGTCCATCCCTCCCCACCCCATTCCACTGATTCATTAGGGAACCACATTATTTGTTCACAGAACAAAAGAATCAGACTGATTGTCCCTCATGGTATTATTTAGCTTGTTCCTCAATCTCCTCTATTTATTACAAACTGGTAGTTAAATCTAGAACTATGCTATGTAATACAGTAGCCACTGACCACACAAACTAATTATTTAAATGTTAGTTTCTCAGTGAAACTCATTACACTACACTTCAAATGCTCAATAGCTACATGTGGCTTGTGGATACCATATTTGGCAGATTAGATAAAGGCTATTCACATCAAACTAGGTTTGATTAGATTCAGGTTGACTATTTTAAGCAAGAAACCTCCATAGATGTGTACATCCTATTACATAATGTCATAAGGTACATAATGTTTGGTGGTCACATTTTAAGTAATGCTGAAATTGATCAGTGGATTCAGGTGGTGCGATTTGGATCCCTCTAATATGGAATTTTCCTATTCACCTTTTACTTAATGGGTTTTGCATTCATTGATGCCCATTGTCTCAATCTATTAATTTATTAAAAATTGAGAAATGGACCTCTCCTAATTTTATTATTTCTTTTGTATTTATTAATTCTATTATTTCTTTTGTATTTATTATCTGGAATTCTATAATGAACTTACCATCATCAACTATATATAATTCATACAGAAAAGGCTAGAAAAATGCTCAGTTTTTTTCCCATTAATTACTGTGAGAGTAATGAGTTGGTAACTTAGGAATGTACAATGTGACAAATGATTATTTTTAGTATAATTGCGAGATCTTGTATTTCATATATTTGATGTGGTTCAATCAAATGTAGTCTTTATTCTTTTTAGTGGTCAAACTATCACACTTGGGACTAGTAAGAAGAATCTTTTCAAATTGGCTCCTGCATTGCCCTCCAGTTTGGCACAGCAAGATGTATGTCCCAAGGTCACCTTGCACATTTCCTGACTCAAACCTGGAATATTTCTCCAAGGACCCCTGGCTCTTTTAGTGGGAAATACTATTTAGAAACCACAGTGTGTTGCTAGGTGTGTTCATAGCTTGTGAGTTGTTGTTTCTAGGCCTTTTCAGTGGACAAAATAGGATTTTATTTTAGGAGAAAAATAAATTGTGAGTTCATACTGGTATTTCCACTTCAAATTTAAGATTACAAGGAAGGTTTGTACTCAAACTTCTTGATTTTATACTTATATCTATTATATATATGCTTAAAATACTGTTAATGATATTAACAAAATTATTTATTACCCTTTTCCTACAATTTATATAGAATTTTAAAATGTCAGTAACAATACTACTATGACTATCAATAATAAAACTAGTGAATATAGGCTCATATTTCTTTGCAGTTACTTCTGTCCTTAAAATATATCCCATTAAGGATGTACAATTTGTTTTAAAGTCATTTTAAATAATTGTTTTCTCTGTATGATGATGCTACTGACTTTATTTATAGTTAGATTAATTTGCTTCATATTATTTATGAATATTAGGGATTAAAATTTTCCTTTTAATTAAAATTTTTTAATTATGCAAAACATTTATATGGGTCTAAAGTGAAAACTGTGTTATATAGCACCTTCATGGAAGTCTTACTTCCATGTCTGTTCCCTTCATCCTATTCTTTTCCTTCCTCATAATAATTTTTATTACTTTTGGCTTTATGGTTCCATTGTTTTTTATTAAAAATATAAGCAAATAGGCACACACACAACACATGTATATGTATATGTATGTATCTGTGTGTGTGTACACACATATATATAAAATTCATTAGTTACACCCTTATCCTACAAAAAAGGTAACTTATTATAAACACTATCCTACAACTTACTTTTCTGCACTTAACAATATATCCTGGAGATAACTCCATATTTATGTGTGGAGCTCTACCCCTTCCTTCTTATAACTGTACAGTAATCTACTGTGTGGATGTACCATAGTTTATTCAACTACTCCCCTGCTGATGCACATTGGTGTTGTATCCAGTCTTTTTTGCTGTTATGAATAATGTCCTGACAGCTTATACATACAGGATTTTGTATTTTTCTAGTGTATCTTTGAAATAGATGCCAACAGGTGGCACTGATGAGGCGAAGGGTAAATGTGTATGTAATTTATCTATATATTGCTAAATTCTACTCTGTAGGAGTTGTATTACTCAGCATTTCCACCAGCAAGGTATAAGAATATTTACGGAAGATTTTCTTAAGATCCTCAAAGGACTAACCATTAAGGAAAATATTGACAAATTCAACTACATTAAAATTTAAAACTTTGGTTCATCAAAAATATCATAGAGATAGAAAAGTCACAAAATGGGAAAAGATATTTGCTGCACAAATATCTGATAAAGAACATGGGAAAGTGGGCAAAAGTTTGAAAAGGTGTCTCACAAAAGAGGAAATATACATGGTTAATGAATATATGCAAAAGTGCTCAACCACATTAAAATTCTGGGAAATGGTAATTAAGAAGCGAATTAGATACTAACAGAAACTGCCATACTGGCAAAAAATTAAAAAGAATGCCAATACCACATATTGTGAGACTGCAGAACACATGGAACCCTCATACATTACTGGTAGGAATGCACAGCCATAGTGCAAATCACTGTGACATTACCTACTAATGTTGAATATATGCTTTTAATATGACCCATCAATTCCACTCCCACATATATATCCTACAAAAATTTGGGCATATGTGCCCCAAGATACAACAGCAATAATGTTTAGATCAATGTTCTTTATAAGAGCCTGAAACTAGCAAAAATAAATGCCCATCTAAGAAGAATCAAGTATAAAATTGTAGTACATTAATATATGAAATACTATATTCCAATGGAAGTGAAAAAGTTCAGCTACATATGACCAAGTGATGAATATACTAACGTATACACTCAAAAATATTTACTCAGTGACTATTATGATCCAGGTACTATTCTAGGTTCTTGGGATAGATCAATAAATCAAAGAAAGATCCCTATTTTCATAGAGCTAAATAAATATTTTCGTACCTTGGAAGGTTATGAGTACTATGAAAAAGAAAAAAATACAGCAATGTAAGGGGTGACGGGAAGTGCAAGGGGATGGTAGTAGTGGTGTTTGCAATTTTAATGCTGGTTTGGGTAGTTCTCATTGAGGTGACATTTGAAAGAAGAGTTAAAGAAACTGATGGAATCTATCATGCTGATACTAGAGTGAGGGCTCAAAGGTGGGAATATGTCTCAAAAAATGTGAAAACTCTGTATGAAATCATACAAATTATTTCTCTGACCACAATGGAATCATATTAGAGATCTACTACTGGAAGAAATCTGGAAAAACAAACGTTTGGAAATTAAACAACACCTACAGGTCAAATAACTCACAAAGAACATTTATAAAATATTTTGAACTAAAATGAAAATGAAAACACAACACACCACAATGTATGGACACAGCTAAAATAATGCTCAGAGGGAAATCTGTAGGTTTAAACACCTACCAGAGAAAACAAATTTCAAATCTTTAATCAGAACTTCCAACTTGGAAACTAGAAAAAGAGCAAACTAAACACAAAGGAAGGAGAAGGAAATAATAAAGGTTAGGGAATAAATCAGTGCAACAGAAAACAGAAAAATAGAGAAAAATCAATGTGACCAAAAGGTGGTTCTTTGAAAACTTTAACAAAATGCCAAACACTTAGACTGACCAAAAAAATAAGACAGAAGACAAAAATGACTAAAATCAAAAATTAAAGAGGAGGCATCATTACTGACCTTATAGAAATGGAGATAATAAAGAAATATTATAAATAACTTTAGGCTAACAAAGTAGGAAGCTCAAATGAACAGACAAATTCACAGAAGGATACAAATTACCAAAGTAGACTCAAGAAGAAAGAGAGCAGCTGAATAAATCTGTAATAAGAGGTCGAGTTAATAATCAAACTGCCCACAAGTCTGGAAAAGTCCATGTCTAGATGGCTTCATTGATGAATTCTATCAAATATTTAAAGAAATAATATCAATCCTGTACATTTTCAGAAAATAGAGGAGGAGGGAATATTTTCCAACTTATTCTATGATGTCAGTATTACAATGAAAACAAAGCTAAACAAATAAATCACAAGCTAAGAAAAATTCAGACCAGTAGCTCTCATGAATACAGACACAAAGATCCTTAGCAAAATTTAGCGAGTCTAATCTAGCAACATATAAAAACAATTATACATATGTAAGTGGGATTTATCCCAGGAATGAAAGATTGGTTTAACATCTTTAAATCAATTAATGTAATATATATTAACAGATTCAAAACTTAAACCACATGATCACTACAGTAGGTACAGAAAAAGCATTAGACAAAATCCAACATCCATTCATGATTAAAAAAGCAACAACAATCACCTTCAACTAACTAGGAATAGAAGGGAATATCCTCAACCTGCATGAGATAGACTGAATAATGACACCCAAAGATGTCTACATCCAAATCTCTGGAATCTATGAAAATGTTACATGGCAAAAGGGACTCTACAGATGTGATTAAGTTACAGAACCTGAGATAAGCAGATTATCCCAAATTATGCAGGTAGGTTCAATGTAATCATAATGAGACAGGGATCATGGGTGTAGTCAGAAGAGGGTGAGGGCCTCCGGAAAAAGCAAGGCAGGATATTTGCAGTCAGCGCAAAGTAACTACATGCAAGGAAACCCCCTACCAAAACTCTGTGTTAAACATTAAGCTCTAGGGTCATTCTTCCATAAGATCAGTTAATGTTCCCCAGATAAAGAAGAGTAGCACATGTTTTTATTATGCTAATCATTTGTAATCATCTGTAAGATTGACTTTAGCATGCTAAAAGCCCCAGGCCTATGTGCTGTCTTTCCTCCTTCAGATCTGATGGAGTGGTTTTGCAAACTGGGCAACTAATTTAGCATGCAGACCCAGCTGTAAACAACATATTAAAAGGCAAGAAAGACTCTACCTTAAAGATAAGATCGCATTTTAACACCCAGGAAGTTTAAGAAGTAAGATTTTTAACTTACTCTTTAGCAAACAGACAATACCTTGGCCCATCTTGGGGGCTGGGCAGGCTGCCTTTTGATATGCTCCTAGACCAGGACGCTGGTGTCCCAGAGAGAAGTCGGGGCAGGAAATTCCTTGTGTTAAGTTAATTCTGGGTGTTCAGACACCAATTAGCAGGTTCACACCCCTAAGCCTTTTTTTATGTTCTTGAAAAATCCTCATCTGCCTATAAAACCCCTAGACAACGCACCACCTCGGACTCTCTTGTCCCCTCCTGGCATGAGCCAGGAGCTCTGTCCTTTCACTTTATCTCTAAATAAAAGCCTGTACCTTGCTCTCCTACCTTGAGTGTTTGTGAAGCTCATTCTTTGGCTTCATGAACACGAACCCCGGCATCAATAAGGGTCCTTCTAAGAAGGAGGCAGAGGAGGGTTAGAGACAGAGTAGGAGATGTACTGATGGAAATAAGAGTTTGGAGTAATGTGAGGAAATAGCCAAGGAATTCAGGTGGATTCTAGAAGCTGGAAGACTCCTCTAAAGGATTCCAGAAGGAGTGCAGCCCTGTGGACAACTTGATTTTAGGACTTCTGATATCTAGAACTGTAAGAGAAGAAATTAGGTTGCTTTAAGCCACTAAGTTTGTGGAAATTAGTTACAGCACCCATAGGAAAGTAATATACTACACTAAAGACCATGTACAAAAATCTAGAGCTAATATCATAGTTTGTGGCTAAAAATAGAATGTTCTTCCCCTAAGACTGGGAACAAGACAAGGGTGCCTGCTCTTACCACTTCCATCCAACACTGTATTGAAGGTTCTAGAAGGTGTAAGGGGGTAAAAAAAAAAAAAAAAAAAAGGGAAGTAAAACTGTCTTTATTCATAAGCAGTATGATCGTCTATGTAGAAAATCTAAGGTATCTACAATAAAGCTGCTAGAATAAAACAGTTGAGTCACAGAATACAGAATTAATAAACAATAATAAACTATTTCTATACACTTGCATGCAATAATCAGAAAATTAAGAAAAAAATTCTATTCACAAGAGCATAAAAATGAATAAAATTTTTGGAATTAATAAAAGAAGTGTAATATTTATAAACTGAAAACTACAAAATACTGCTGAAATAAATTATAGAAGGTCTAAATGAAGAAACATTCCCTGTTCATGAATTAGAATATTCAATATTATTAAAGTGGCAATTTTCCCCAAACTGAATTACGGATTCAACACAATCTTTATCAAATTCCAGAGGGCTTTTTTGTAGAAAAAATTGACAAACTGCTTCTAAAATTTACATGGAAATACAAAAGACCTAGAATAACCAAAGCAATTCTGAAGAAGAGGAACAAAGAGGAGTTACATTATCCAGTTTCAGAATTTACTATTAAGGTAAAGAGATTTAGAGCATAAGGATAGGTATATAGAATCAATGGAACCAAAATGAGTGTTCAGAAATAAACCTTTGCAGTTATGGTTAACTGATTTTTCCACAAAGATGCCAAGATAATTCAATGGGGAAAAAATAGTCTTAATAATAAATAGTGCTGGGACAATTGGATATCCCTATACAAAAATATGAACTTGAGCACCCTTTATCTCACACATAAAATTAACTCAAAATCGATAACAGATCGAACTGTAAGAGATAAAACTGTATCTATTTTAGAAGAAAACATAGGAGAACCTTTATGACCTTGAATTCAGAAAAATCTCTTACACATGATACGAAAAGCAGAAGTCATAAAGGAACAAACTGATAAATTGAACTTCATTAAAATTAAAAACTTTTGTGCTTCAAAAGACACCATTAAGAAGATAAAAAGACAAGCTACGGACTGAAAGAAAATATGTGCAAATTATGCATCTTATAAAGGACTTGTGTTGAGAATACATAAAGAGCTCTTACCACTCAGTACTAAGAAAACAAACAACCCAATCAAAAAATGGGTAAAAGACATTTTGTGAAAGAAGACATATGAATGGCTAATAAACATGTGAAAAAGTATTCAAGATTATTTGTTATTACAGAAATTCAAATTAAAACCATAATGAGGTATCAGTACACAACCACTAGAACGGTTGGAATTAAAAAGAAAATGGCAATAACAAATGGTAGCAAGGATGCAGAGAAGTAAGAATGCTCATACATCACTGATGAGAAAGTAAAATGGTGCAACTGCATTGGAAAAGAGTTTAGCAGTTCCTCAAAGTTTATCCACAGAGTTACCATATAACCCAGAAATTCCATTCACTTAAAAGAAATGAAAACATATCCATTCAAAAACTTTGGACATGAATGTTCATAATAGCCAAATAATAGAAACAACCCAAATGCCATCAAGTGGTGAAGGGATAAACAAAATGTGGTATATCTATACAATGGAAAGCTAGTAACACAAAGAAATGAATTGCTAATACAAGCTACACTACAAGCTAATACACTACAACATGAACAAACTTCAATAACATTATGCTACATGAAAAAGGCCAGGTTACAAAGATCACATATTGTAAAATTCCATTTATATGAAATATCTAGAAATGATAAATTTATAGAGGCAGAAGATTTCAGTGCAAGGAGTGATTTACTACAAATAAGCTCAAGGGAATTTTGTAGTGATGGAAATGTCCTAAAACTCACCTAACTGAAAACTTCGAACAGGTGAATTTCACTGTATGTAAATTGTATACCTCAATAAAGCTGTTTAAAAATTTAGAAAAAAACAATTCCGTCTCACTAAGTGTTAGAAGGAATAGAAAATAGAGAAAATATCAAAGAATAATTAAATGAGTGAAAAGATATACCATATTCACATGTGACAATTTGAACATTCATATTGTAAATATGTCAACTGTCCTCAATTGACTTAAATACTCGATGGGATTTCAATCAAAATCACATAAGAGTGTGTGTGCATATTTGTGTGTGTGTGTGTGAGTAAAACTGTAATATTTCTAGAATATCTCGCCTGGCTTTAGTACATCTGCATATCAACAGGCGCTCAAGGGTGGAGAGAGGTATGGCTTTGTACATTTACATCATTCCTCCCGGGTGGAGAGAAGTTCATCTCTATATCAATGGGTAATACCTGGGCAACTGAGGGCTTATCTGTACCTGAGAGGTGAGGGGAGGGCCTGTTTTAGGTTTCTTTCAGAGCAGAGGAGAAAGACTGCCCAGGACTGCAGCTTGTGAGCAATAAACAGATTTTAAACTTTATTTCTCCCTTTGACTGATTTTGGTGTGATACTGATTCTGCAATAGCCAAAAAGACCAAAGGAACAAAAGAGAGAACCCAGAAAACACCCATGCATATATGAACACCTGATATATGACAGAGCTAGCAATATAATAATCATGCAGGGGCAACACTTTCAATATATAGCGTTGGGATAGAGGGTTATCTATATGTAAAAACATTAAGTGGAATATACCATACACATAAATCAGGCCCAGGTGGGTTAAAGACTTAAATGTGAAAGTCAAAAAAAATAAAGCTTTTAGAATAAAGAACAGTATCTTCCTGAGCTCACGTAGGGAAGCTTGTATTAATTAAAGCACAAAAAGAACTAAGTGGAAAGGAAAAATTAATAAATTTTATTGCATAAAAATGAAGAACTTTTATTCATCAAAAGACACCCTAAAGGCAGTGAAACGATAAGCCAAGAATGGGAATAGACAATTTTTCAACACATATAACCTACAGTGAGCAAGTATTCACAATAATAAAGAATTTTATAAGTTTTTACAAATTTATAAGAAATGCATGTAAGATTAAAAAAGAAATTTGGAGACAGAATATTCAGGACGTACAACCACAACACTTTCCTGGCTCCCTCTTCTCTGTAACAGTACCAAAGGCAAGTAGTAATCACTGATATCTGCCATGCCCCACAGCTTTGGGGCTGAACTATTGCTTTGATATATGCCTAAAGTGACCCCTTACCCAAGACTGCATCTGGACACAGATACAAACAAATGGAAAGACATTCAGCCAAGAAATATTTCTGCACCTGCTAAATTGGCAAAAGAACTGAATAGCCATTTCACAAAGAAGGCTATCCAAATGGTCAATAAAGGAATGAGAAAGTTTCCAACCTCATTAGATATCAAGAAAATGAAATGAACACCACAATAAGGCAAACATAATAGAGACCTGGGCTCCCAAAAAACATCAATTCCTAAAAGACAAGACAGACAGATACACACACACATACAAAAAGACAGAGGAGCTGTTCTAAAGCAAACTAAATGCAGTGTGCTCCCTGACTGCATCCTAGATTTAAATTACAAACTGCATTATTAGCTAATATTAGTGTAACAATGTTAACTATCTTACGAGTGATCAATACTGTGATTATATAGGAGAATGTATTCTTAGAGTATACATAATAAAGTAGGGGTAAAACCTCTTAATGTCTGAAACGTATTTTCAAATAGTAATAAACAATAAATAATTAGCAATAAATAAATGATGCACACACATTCTCATGTAGTGGAAGAGAGAGGTAAAGCAAACATGGCAATATGCCAAAAGTTAAGTGTAGGTGAAGGTGTGGATGTACTATTCTTTCAATTTTTCTCCATGCTTGAAATTTTTCAAAATAGAAGATTGAAGAAAATAACACTTTACTAAAGACTTAAAAATAAAAAGTAATATAAATAAATGCTAATTCTTAAGAAAGGGAAAAAAATACTATGAAATATTAGTAAATACGCATCAGATTGGAGTCTGACAACACCCACTATGGACAAGGATATGAAGCAACCTGAACCTTCACGTGTGGTTTTAACTTCCATGGTCCAATTCCTTCATAAAAGCGTTAACATCTATTAAAGTTTAAGATGTGTGGAGACCCTTTATTTCCACTCCTAGGTATATACCCTGAGAAACTCCTGCACACGTGTCCTAGGATACAAGTACAAGAATGATAACAGTAGCAGAACTGATACTTATAGCCCCCCCACACGTCAACTACAGTGGAATGGATAAATAAATGTTGGTATGTTCATATACAGGAATACCATACCACAATGAATGAACTATGACTACACATGGCAGGATAGTTGAATCTCACACATATAAGGTTAAGTAGAAAAGGAAGACCCAATAAGAATATATGAAGTACAATTCACTGATACAATGCTTAAAAACAGGCAAAACTAAACACTGTCTAGTGCTGTATGTATGGTTGGTAAAAATATAAAGAAAAGCAAAGAAATTATTATCACTAGTCAGGACAGTGGTTATATCTAGTGGGCAGGGGTTGTGATTTCTGAAGGACAGACAGGGACTTTTGGAGTATTGTCCATGTTTTATTTCTTGATTTGACTGATATGTGTTATGTACTCTTTGGCATGACCCATTTCATTATAAAAAATATTGTTCTTGAAAAAGTGAATGGGAAATGAGGAAGTAGAGATAAGTGAATGTGCTGGATTGAGGAATATTCCCCAAAGTTCATGCCTACCCAGAACCTCTGAACGTAACATTATTTAGAAACAGGGTATTTGCAGGTGTAATTAGTTAAGATGGATTAGAGTGGGCCCTAAATCCAATGACTGCTGTCCTTTTAAGATGGCCATGTGAAGACAGAGACAAGACACACAGGGAGAATGTTATGTGATAATAGAAGCGGAGATTGGAGTGATGAATCTACAATTCAAGGAATGTCAGCAACCCCTAGAAGCTAGGAGAGAGGTGTGGAGCAGATTTGTCCTCACAGTCAAGGAACCAACCTTGCCAACATGTTGATTTGGACTTCTAGCCTCCAGAACTGTGAGAGAATGAATTTTTGTCGCTTTAAGCCACCCAGTTTGTGATACTTTGTATTAGCAGCTCTAGGAAACTAATACAGATTTTGTACTGGGAAGTGGAGTGCTGGTGTAACAAACACCTAAAAATGTGGAAGTGGCTTTGTAATTAGGTAATGGATAGAGGCTGGAAGAGTTTTTGAGGGGCTTGATAGCAAAAGACTAGAAATATGGATGTTAATAGTGGTTCTGGTGAGTACTCAGAAGAAAGTAAAGAGGACAGTAGAGAAAGCTTCTATCATCTTAGAGAATACATATGTCATCATGAACAGAATGTCACTCGAGATAGGAATATTAAAAGTGCTTCTGGTGAGGCATTAGAAGGAAATGATGAACATGCCTTTGAACACTGGAAGAAAGGTGATCTCTGTAATAAAGTAGCAGAACCTTGGCTGAATTGAGTTCTGCTGTTGGGTGGAAAGTGTAACTTATAAGTGATAAACATGGATATTTAGTGAGGAGATTTCCAAGCAAAGTATGGAAGATGCAGCCTGATTGCTCCTTGATGCTTATAATGAGAGGAGACAGATAAATTGAGGAAGGATGTATTAGAAAAGGAACTAGCACTTGATGATCTAGAGAATTCTCAACATATCTAGACAATGTACTGTGGAAACAGGACCAAAGGTGTGGCTGGAGAACCCTTCAATGAAGAGATGGGACTTACGGATCCAATTGTCTCAGCAGAAGCCAGGAATTGAGGAAGGGTTATCCAGAAATGGTAGCTGGGGTACCCTCATATCTAATGGTGGGGATCTCTTGACATACACAAGAGACTTAGAGACTTTATACTAGCAGAAACAGTGCCAGCCTGGGGTGAAAGTGACAGAAAGGACAAAATGAAGGAAGGATGATTCCGAGGGCAAAGTCACAGATGCAAAAGCCAGGGAGGGGTGGGGCTGCAGCGGTAGGCTGTGAAGGTGCAGCTGTCCCAGAGGGCCCAGAGAGTGAGGCCACCTCTGGGGGCCAGAGGACAGAGCATTGAACCCAGAGCATTACTCTCAGGCTCTGAGACTCAGTGGAATTTGCCCTACTGGGCTGCTAATGTGCTTTAGATCAGTAACCCCTTTATTCCTTCCTTTTTGCCCTTTCAGAATGGAAACGAAGATTTATGCCTGTCTCACCATTGTATTTTGGAAGCAGATAACATGTTTAGTTTCATAGGTCTCTCCATGGACAGGAATTTTGCCTTGGCTGGAACATACTCAGAGCCTCAACAACACATGATTTAGATGATTTAAATGATGAGACTTGGAACTTTTTGAGTTGATATTTAGATAATATTTGGGACTTGGATTTGATGCTAGAATAGGTTAAGACTTTGGGGAATATTATGATTGGATGAATGTATTTTGCATGTGAGACAGATATGAATTTTTGGAGGCCAGAGGGTGTACTGTACTGGACTGAATAGTATACCCTCAAAATTTAAGTCCATCCATAGCCTCAGAATTTTACTTTATTGGGAAATATGGTCTTTCCAATGTAATTAGGTAAGATGTCATAATGGTTTAGGGTGGGCCCCAAACCCAAAGATTAGGGTCCTTATAAGAAGGCTATGTGAAGACACAGGTACATGGAGAGACTGTTATGTGATGACGGAGGCAGAGATGGAATGATGCATCTGTAACACCAAGGAATGCTGGCAACCACCAGAAGCTACAAGAGACAAGCAAGAATCCTCTTCTACAGCCTTCAGAAAGAGCATGGCCCTGCCAACACCTTGATTTCAGATTTCTAGCCATCACAAGAGGATAAATTTCTGTTGTTCTAAGCAAATAGATTTGTAGTAATTTGTTATGGCAGCCCTTGAAAAATAATACCATGATCACAGAAAACTCTCCCAAGAAATGTTGTTGTAAACAGAAGGAAAAACTATTGATACATGAAAAGTATCTCAAAAACATTATGCTAAGTTAAAGAACACTAATACAAAGAATACACAGATCCAGTTATCTGAAGTTCTAGAACAGGCAAAACTTGCCTATAGTGGAAAAAAATCAAAACACTAGTTACCTCTGGGAGGGTAGGGTGAGAATTACTGAGAAGAAATATGATGGAACTTTCTGGAGTGATGGTAATCTTCTATGTGTTAATAAATGTTAGGTTACTGCATAGGTTACAGATGCAGTGGCATGCTGGAGATGGTCCAATGACTGTACGCATCTCTTCCCAACACCATGATCAGTGATAGCACATTGGTAGCTTTGGAGGTGGGAGTGACCATGTAATCTCTGGAATTGTACACTATGGAGTATGTACACTATGGAAACTGGCAAACGATACAAATCAGACCCTTATTTTTTCTGGAGAGCTGGCTGTTAAACATTTACCAACACATCACTACAAAGATTGTATACATTCGTCAAAAGCCAGCAAATGAACACTTAAAATTGGTGTATTTCACTGCATGCAAATTTTACATCAAAATAAACATTCTGTTTTTTACTAAATCAAAAAAATAATTCTAGCTAGCAATATGCATACTTAAGTATTTAGGGGGACATATATTTACACTGGCAATTTATTTTAAATAACCTATAAAGTAAGAGGGATTGTTAGATGAATAGAGGGATAGATAGATATGTGATCAAGTGAACTATTAATGGTAGAATCTAGCTGGTGATATATTGGTTTTGAGACAAAATTTTTTCTGTGTGCCTGAAATTTTCATTAAACATTAAAAAAAATCTATTCCCATTTGGATATCAAAAAATATTAACACATGCACTTAATCCTTTTTTAAGGCTTCAATTTTTATATATTTTTTAAACCAGTTGCTACTATTATGGTACACAGTGAAGGGAGAGAATCTAAATGTACTGTTTGCTCAAGTAGCTAAATAACTAAAGGGCATTTTTTGGTTTTATAATTTTTTAAAGATAGTTCAGGGTAGGAATAAGTATGCCATGGAAAATGGAAAATGGTACAAATCATGTTAAAAGCCTGAAAGGACAGAATCAATACTGACTAAGTTACTAGGGAGATAAGAGGGATAGAATCAGCACAAAGGTGTAAAGATGAACCAAAGGCAGGAAGGACATCCCTAGCACTGAGTTGAGATGGAAGAAAATGAGTTAGGATGCAAAAGTTAGAGTCAAGAAGAAAGTAGGTGCAGGGTCTTGTCGACGGCAGTGTTTTCTTTGAAATAGGAAGGAAGACTAGCTACTAAAAATAATGAAACAGTAGAACAGGAAAAAGTAATAACGATCTAAAATAGTATTTATAAGGAAAGAAATAGAGAGCTGACCAGGGACTGGGTAGGATATAGATTGCTGAACAAGGAAGAGGACTCTAGACAATACGAGATGAGAAACTTGTAGAAGCATTAATCAACAAATTCTGATTTTTCTCTAGTGGTGCTCAAAAGACATCATGTAGAAATAAAGAAGGCAATTAGTTGGATTATTTAGGGTTGAGGTTTGCTGGGTGGGTATGATACACAGACCAGGAGCAAGGAGAATGATTCATTGGCAAGAACATGGGTAAATAATGGGTGATAGAGTCTAAGTGAGATGTACAATGAAGAAGAGATAAGAAGGAGATGACAGATTGGGAGAAAATAGAAAGATCAAGGAACTGAAGATTTTAACCGGGTTGTAGAGATGGTATAATGGGTGTAAGAGAGTTGTAAGCCCCAGAAGGATAAGAAAAAGGTTGTGGTCAGAAAAGTTTTATGCTGGAGTTTAGAATTTCAAAAGAAGTATATTTCCAGAGATAATATGTGTTGTCTTCCTACTGATTAAAGGTTAGAAAATGGGATATGTATTACTCTCCCTGAAAAGTTTACCTCAAGGTATAGTCAAATTACACTTAATAAACCAAAAAACTCCATCTTTTCAAATCATATATACAAATGCCATGATCAAGAGCATAGACTTTTGTGTAAGAATAGACTTAAATTTAAATCCTAGAATGGCCACTTAATAACTGACCTTGAGAAAGTCACTTATCCCCTTAGACACTTAATTTCATTATCTGTAAAATGGGTATAATACTGCCACTATCTCACAGGGCTATTGGTTTAAATGAGTTAATGTGCAAAATGCTTAACACAAGGACTGGTCTAAATAAGCTTCAAAAATTATTACCTATTAGGAATTCTGCTTCTGGGTAAGATGAAGTAAGCACACTTTACCCTGCCTCTCCCACTGAATACAGTTATAAAACCTAGAGAGAATACACAGAGCATTTGAAGACTGCGAAAAGTACATAAGTAACAGGTGGTACAGTTAAGAAGCACAGAATTTTAAATAACAAAGAACTCATGCCCAGACACAGCATTATCAAACTGCTGAAGGTAAACAAACAGAAAGTAAAGAGTTGGAAGAATAAAGAAAAAGAGTTTTAAAACCCTTACTTTTTATGGCCAGTCAATTTTCTACAAAAGTACCAAGACTATCTAATTGGGAAAGGATATTTTTTTCAACTAAAGGTGCCAGGACAATTGGATATCCATATGCAAAGAGATTAAGGTAACCCTAACCTTACACCATATGTGTAATTCAGAAATTAATTCAAAATGGCTCATAGACCCAAATGTATGAGCTAAAACTATAAACCTTCTAGAAGAATACATGAGAGAAAATCTTGGTGATCTTGGATTAGAGAGAAATCTTAGTTACAGGACTAATAACAGAAGTCATGAAAAAAAATTATTGTTAGATTTCATCAAAATCACAAACTTTTAAGCTTCAGAAGATGCAGCTAAGAGAGGTGACATAAGTAAATGACAGAGTAAGGACCTGTTAACATTCCCTCCTCCATAACAGCAGTGAGAACACTGGCAAAAATGGTCAGAATCAACTTTTTCAGAACTATAGAAATTAACCAAAGGCTTCCAGCAATCTAGGGAACATTTATTCAAGAAAAACAGATGAATCTCAGTAAGAATAATAAATTTGTGGCATTTTAACTTGTCCTTTTTTCATCCTTTTCTCCCAGGCACTGGAGAGGGATGAACAGGGTTGGAGTTTCATTCAGAGCAGTATTCTCAGATAACTGCCATTACTTGACTTGTCTAGGGGTTCCCTGGAAGATCCCACAAGCAACATTCTCTTTGATCTGACTCAAAGCTCACCCGATACTAACAGCCTTTTCCCCCAAACTTTTGTCAAAAACAATCAGAGGCAGTTGTTGAATTCTGCCCCTGCATGAGGTGGTGGAATTGGGGCAAACAACAGGTTAACCATAAAGCTTAGAAAGAAATCTTGGGGAATGAAAGGTCTTCAGTGGGCTCTGAAAAGCTCCAACATATTTCTAGGAATCTAGAAGGCCACACATGTGCCTAGGGCTATCAACATGGTCAGAACGGTGTGCATGCTCACAGAAGACCTAAAAAAGCCCTAAGCTCTTACCTCTGACTAGTCTTGTCTCTGCACAAGCAAGAAGTGAAGGTTAGGATGGAGTTGTAAACTGCCTGGCTGGTTGTTGAAAATGTGCTCAGCTTGCACATGAAACCCCTCAGTACTGGGAAAAAGTACTAGTTCTAGACATAATTAAAACATGTTAAGTTAAAGAAGGCTACATTTATATGATTCCATTTATATGAAATGTCCAGAATAGGCAAATCCAGAGGGACAGAGAGTAGATTAATTGCTGCCTGGGCTGGGATTGGAAACAGGGACTGAGCGCAGTCTCTGGAGTGATGGAAATGTTCTAAAACTGGATTGTGGTGATGGTTGACCAACTCTGTAAATTAACTACAAATCATTGAATTGTACATTTAAAAGGAGTTTTATGTTACATAAATGATAATGCCATACAGGTGTGCAAAAATAATGACCCAACTACACTCTATAAGAAACTCACTTTTTTTTACAATAGAAGACTCACTTTCAAATATTTAATATAGATGGGATAAAAGTAAAATGGAGGGACAGCAATTCTGGAATGTTGGAGTAAGGACCTCTGAAAACCTGCTCACCCATAGAATTAAAAGAACACTAGCAAAAATTATCAAAATCAAACTTCTAATAAGTCTGGAAATTCAGTAATGGCTTGTGACAACACGAGGAATAGTTAGTTATTCAAGAAAAACAGCCATGTCTCAGTAAAAATAGTAAGACTTGTTGCATTTCAACTTTTTGTAACCCCATGTTTCTCTCTCCAGCTTTGCAGTAGCCTTGAAAACCAACAATCCTGCAGCTACGGTAGCTGTAAAAAACCAGCAGCCTAGTTGAGCTCCCCAGAAGCCCCATCCTCAAAAAACTGTCGCTGTTTGACCTGTCTAGTACCTCAGTGAAAAGCTACAATCTGAGGGCTTGTCTTTGACTTGATTCATATCTCCCTCTGTGGAAATGGCCCATTATTAGGACATTTGTTAAAAACCAATTGGCAGGGACTATTTAACAGTGCAGCTGCATGTGATGGCATTACCAGCTGGGGCTAACAAGAGGCTGACAAAAATATCTTAAAAGGGAACATAGAATGAGCATCACACTTCCTGATTTCAAAATATCTTACAAAGCTACAGCAATTTAAACAATATGGTACTGGCTTACAGACAGACATGGAACAGAATAGAGAGCCCAGAAAAAAAACTACACATTCATGGTCAAATGATCTTCAACAAGAGTGCCAGGAATATACAAACTAGAAAGGATAGTACCTTCAACAAATGGTGGTGGAAAAACTGGATAGCTACATGCAATAGAAATTGCATCCTTATCTTACATCATTCACAAAAATCAATTAAAAATGGATTAAAGACTTAAAAATAAGATCTGAAACTCTAAAACTTCTAGAAGAAAACAGAGGAAATGCCTCTTGACATTGGTATTAGCAATGAGTTCTTGGATATAACTCCAAAAGCATAGGCAAAAAAAGCTGAAATAGGTATGTGGGACTACATCAAACTAAAAAGCATTTGCATAGCATAAGAGACAACAGAGTGAAAAGGCACCCTACAGAATTGGAGCAAATATTTGTAAACAGTATAACTAAAAAGTGGTTAATACTCAAAACATATAGGGAACTCCTATAACTCAATGGCATAAAAACAAAACCTGATTAAACAATGGGCAAAGTATTTGACTAAACATTTCTTCAAAGAAGATACACAAATGACTAACAAGTATATGAAAAGGTGCTCAGTATCCTTAATCATCAGGAAAATGCAA
Source organism: Smutsia gigantea (assembly GCA_032199065.1). Classification (NCBI taxonomy): domain Eukaryota; kingdom Metazoa; phylum Chordata; class Mammalia; order Pholidota; family Manidae; genus Smutsia; species Smutsia gigantea. Next base: position 28,212 of record JAVSCE010000906.1, on the reverse strand, counting down.
ATCAAAACCACAAAAGACACAATGGACATACAATGGGGAAATGATAGCCTCTTCAACAACTGGTGTTGGCAAAACTGGACAGCTACATGTAAGAGAATGAAACTGGATTACGGTCTAACTCCATACACAAAAGTAAAACTCAAAATGGAACAAAGACCTGAATGTAAGTCATGAAACCATAAAACTATTAAAAGAAAACACAGGCAAAACTCTGTTGAATATAAATATGAGTAACTTTTTCATGAACATATTTCCTTAGGTAAGGGGAACAAAAGCAAAAATGAACAAGTGGGACTACATCAAACTAAAAAGCTTCTGTACTGCAAAGGACACCATCAGTAGAACAAAAAGACATCCTACAGTATGGGAGAGTATATTCATAAATGACATATCTGATAAGGGGTTAACATCTAAAATACATAAAGAGCTCACACGCCTCAACATCCAAAAAGCAAATAACCCAATTAAAAAACGGTCAGAGGATCTGAACAGACACTTATCCAAAGAAGAAATTCAGATGGCCAACAGGCACATGAAAAGATGCTCCACATTGCTAATCATCAGGGACATGTAAATTAAAACCACAATGAGATATCACCTCACACCAGTTAGGATAGCCAACATCCAAAAGACAAGCAACAACAAATGCTGGCAAGGATGTGGAGAAAAGGGAGTCCTTCTACACTGCTGGTCGGAATGTAAATTAGTTCGACTATTGTGGAAAGCAATATGGAGGTTTCTCAAAATACTAAAATTAGAAATACCACTTAACCCAGGAATCCCACTCTTAGGAATTTACCCAAAGAAAACTAGATCCCAGATTCAAAAAGACATATGCACCCCTATGTTTATCACAGCACTATTTACAATAGCCAAGACATGGAAGCAACCTAAGTGTCCATCAGTAGATGAAAGGATAAAGAAGATGTGGTACATATACACAATGGAATATTATTCACTCATAAGAAGAAAACAAATCCTACCATTTGCAACAACATGGATGGAGCTAGAGGGTATTACACTCAGTGAAATAAGCCAGGTAGAGAAAGACAAGTACTAAATGATTTCACTCATCTGAGGAGTATAAGAACAAAGCAAAAACTGAAGGAACAAAACAGCAGCAGACTCACAAAACCCAAGAATGGACTAACAGTTACAAAAGGGAAAGGGATTGGGGAGGGTGGGTGGGAAGGGAGGCATAAGGGGAATAAGGGGCATTACGATTAGCACACATAATGTAGTGGGGGGCATGGGGAAGGCAGTATAGCACAGAGAAGAGAAGTAGTGACTCTACAGCATCTTACTATGCTGATGGACAGTGACTGTAATGGGGTATGTGATGGAGACTTGATAATAGGGGCGAATGTAGTAACTACAGTGTTGGTCATGTGAAACCTGAGCATGAGATTGTATATCAATAATACCTTAATGAAAAAAAAACACAAAAGACAACAAGTGTTGGTAAGGATTGTATATCAATGATACCTTAATGAGGGGATTTGGATTAAAGATGGCAGCGTGAGAGGTGAGACAGAGGCTTCCTCCTAAAGCCTCATATAATATGAAAATAAAGCTACATCAACTACTCTTGAAAGAGCAACGGGAAAGAGGATGGCAACAAACTGCATACACCTGGAGACAAGAGCAGCCCTCACAGAAATGGGTAACGTACTAAAGCTGTGGTCCTGTGGGATCCAAGCCCTTCCCCCACCCCAGCTCACCAGTGGAAGGAACAGGAATGGAGCAGGGAGGGAGTGGAGATGTGGGACTGCTGAATACCCAACTCTGGAGCTCTGCTCTGGGAGCACAAACCTACACTACATGGTGCTTGCATGATACTCTTGTACTTAGGGGGTTGGAAAGCTAAGACAGGCAGAATTCCTGGAGAGACTAAGATTCCAGCTGCTTGTGAAAGCAGGGATCCATACCCAGCTGCTCGGGGACAAAAGAAGGGCAGGCAGTCTGAGAAACTTCCTAACAAAGAAGCCCTTAGCAAGAGAGCTGCTAAAGGGTCAAGGATTGCATGGAGCTTACTGCTCAGGAGAAAGGACAGGCAGACAAAATTGTCCGGGTGCACTCTGCCCAGCAGGTTGGGAGCTTTCACGATCTTCAGGTGCTCCAGCTCCCTGGCTGCCTACACAGCTCCAAGAACCTCTTCTGTGACAGGCAGACTTGTGCGCCTTTCTTCTGGCCAGCCCCACTGGGCTTGCAAACCGGGAAATCCTTCCCTGGTGTTAGGCCAGCCAGAGGGAAGATCTGTCTATAGCAACTAAAAACGCAAAGCACAGAGGCTTATACCTGTGTGCTCAGCCAACTGGTTCAGGCAGTGGAGACAGGCATAGCAGCCAGGAACCAGCAAACACCCCTTTCCTCCCCTGAGGAACCAATACCACTCCCCTACAATCCCCACATTGCTTCAGGGACTGAGGAGCTCCAGAGAGTAGAGCTTCTGGGCACTAGAGGGCGCCATACACAAATATGAAACACCAAAGGAACCTGGTCCAGAATAAAATTATGAACACAACTCCTGGGAAAGATTTAAATGATATGGACCTTATAACTCTCCCTGAAAGGGAGTTCAAAATAAAAATCATTAACATGCTCATGGAGGTACGGAAAGATATTCAAGAACTCAGGAATGAATTCCGGTCAGAGATCCAATCATTGAAGAACACAGTGGATGGTATTAAAAGCAGATTGGATACGGTGAAGGAGACAATAAATGAAATAGGAACTAGAGAACAGGAATATAAAGAAGCTGAGGCACAGAGAGAAAAAAGGATCTCTAAGAATGAAAGAATATTGAGAGAACTGTGTGACCAATCCGAACGGAACAATATTCGCATTATAGGGGTACCAGAGGAAGAAGAGAGAGAAAAAGGGATAGAAAGCGTCTTTGAGGAGGTGATTGCTGAAAACTTCCCCAATCTGGGGAAGGAGATAGTCTCTCAGGCCATGGAGGTGCGCAGATCTCCCAACACAAGGGACCCAAGAAAGACGACAGCAAGACATATAGTAATTAAAATGGCAAAGATCAAGGATAAGGACAGACTATTAAAAGCAGCCAGAGAGAGAAACAGGATCACATACAAAGGAAAACCCATCAGGCTATCATCAGACTTCTCAGCAGAAACCTTACAGGCCAGAAGGGAGTGGCAAGATGTATTTAATGCAATGAAGCAGAAGGGCCTTAAACCAAGATTACTTTATCCCGCAAGATTATCACTTAAATTTGAAGGAGGGATTAAACAATTCCCAGATAAGCAAAAGCTGAGAGAATTTGCCTCCCACAAACCATCTCTACAGTGTATTTTGGAGGGACTGTTATAGATGGAAGTGTTCGTACAGATTAATAGCTGTCAGCAGAGGTAATAAAACCACAGTAAAGAAAATAGAACAGCTAATTACTAAGAAAATGCAAAATTAAATTAACTATTCCCAAAGTCAATCAAGGGATAGACAAACAGTACAGAATATGATACATAATATATAAAGAATGTAATTGAAAGAAAAAGGAGGAAACAAACAAACAAACAAAGAACCTTTAGATTGTGTTTGTAATAGCATATTAAGTTAGTTGTTAAACTTTTAGGTAGTAGGGAAGTTAACCTTGAACCTTTGGTAACCACGAATCTGAAGCCTGCAATGCCAATAAGTACATACCTACCCATAATCACCCTAAATGTAAATGGACTGAATGCACCAGTCAAAAGACATAGAGTCACTGAATGGATAAAAAAACAAGACCCATCTATATGCTGCCTTCAAGAGACTCACTTTAAACCCAAAGACATACACAGACTAAAAGTGAAGGGATGGAAAAAGATATTTCATGCAAACAACAAGGAGAAAAAAGCAGGTGTTGCAGTACTTCTATCAGACAAAATAGACTTCAAAACGAAGAAAGTAGCAAGAGATAAAGAAGGACATTACATAATGATAAAGGGTCAGTCCAACAAGAAGATATAACCATTATAAATATATATGCACCCAACACAGGAGCGCCAGCATATGTGAAACAAATACTAACAGAATTAAAGGAGGAAATAGACAGCAATGCATTCATTTTAGGAGACTTCAAAACACCACTCACTCCAGAGGACAGATCAAGCAGACAGAGAATAAGTAAAGACACAGAGGCACTGAACAACACACTAGAACAGATGGACCTAACAGATATCTACAGAACTCTGCACCCAAAAGCAGCAGGATACACATTTTTCTCAGGTGCACATGGAACATTTTCCAGAATAGACCACATACTAGGCCACAAAAAGAACCTCAGTAAAGTCAAAAATATTGAAATTCTACCAGCCAACTTCTCAGATCACAAAGGTATAAAACTAGAAATAAATTTTAGAAAGAAATCAAAAAAGCTCACAAATACATGGAAACTTAACAACATTCTCCTAACTAATCAATGGGTTAACAACCAAATCAAAACAGAAATCAAAGAATATATGGAGACTAATGATAACAACAACACAAAGCCACAAATTCGGTGGGATGCAGCAAAGGCAGTTCTAAGAGGAAAGTATATTGCAATCCAGGCCTATTTAAAGAAGGAAGAACATTCACAAATGAATAGTCTAAAGACAAAATTACTGAAATTGGAAAAAGAAGAACAAATGAGGCCCAAAGTCACCAGAAGGAGGGACATAATAAAGATCAGAGAAGAAATAAATAAAATTGAGAGGAATAAAACAATAGAAAAAAATCAATGAAACCAAGAGCTGGTTCTTTGAAAAAATAAACAAAATGGATAAACCCCTAGCCAGACTCATTCAGAGAAAAAGAGAATCTACACACATAAACACAATCAGAAATGAGAAAGGAAAAATAACGACGGACCCCACAGAAATACAAAGAATTATAAGAGAATATTATGAGAATCTATATGCTAACAAACTGGAAAACCTAGAAGAAATGGACGAATTCTTAGAAAAATACAACCTTCCAAGACTGACCAAGCAAGAAACAGAAAAACTAAACAGACTAATCACCAGCAATGAAACTGAATCAGTAATCAAAAAACTACCCAAGAACAAAACCCCCAGGCCTGATGGATTCACCTCTGAATTCTACCAGACATATAGAGAAGAAATAATACCCATTCTCCTTAAAGTTTTCCAAAAAATAGAAGAGGAGGGAATACTTCCAAACTCATTCTATGAAGCCACCATCACTCTAATACCAAAACCGGGCAAAGACCTCACCAAAAAAGAAAACTACAGACCAATATCCCTGATGAACATAGATGCAAAAATACTCAACAAAATATTAGCAAACGGAATTCAAAAATAGATCAAGAGGATCATACACCATGATCAAGTGAGATTCATCCCAGGGATTCAAAGATGCTACAACATTCAAAAACCCATCAACATCATCCACCACATCAACAAAAAGAAGAACAAAAACCACATGATCATCTCCATAGATGCTGAAAAAGCATTTGACAAAATTCAGCATCCATTCATGATTAAAACTCTCAACAAAATGGGTATAGAGGGCAAGTACCTCAACATCATAAAGGCCATATATGACAAACCCACAGCTAACATCATACTTAACAGCGAGATGCTGAAAGCTTTTCATCTAAGATCGGGAACAAGACAGGGATGCCCACTTTCTCCACTGTTATTCAACATAGTACTGGAGGTCCTAGCCACAGCAATCAGACAAAACAAAGACATACAAGGCATCCAGATTGGTAAAGAAGAAGTCAAATTGTCACTATTTGCGGATGACATGATATTGTACATAAAAAACCCTAAAGACTCCACTCCAAAACTACTAGAACTAATATCTGAATTCAGCAAAGTTGCAGGATACAAAATTAACACACAGAAATCTGTTGCTTTCCTATACACTAATGATGAACTAACAGAAAGAGAAATCAGAAAAACAATTCCATTCACATTGCATCAAAAAGAATAAAATACCTAGGAATAACCCTAACGAAGGAAGTGAAAGACCTGTACTCTGAAAACTACAAGACACTCCTAAGAGAAATTAAAGAGGACACTAACAAATGGAAATGCATCCCATGCTCTTGGCTAGGAAGAATAAATATTGTCAAAATGGCTATACTACCTAAAGCAATCTACAGATTCAATGCAATCCCTATCAAACTATCAACAGCTTTCTTCAATGAACTGGAACAAATAATTCTAAAATTCATATGGAACCACAAAAGACCCCGAATAGCCAAAGCAATCCTGAGAAGGAGGAATAAAACAGGGGGAATTACACTCCCTGACTTCAAGCTCTACTACAAAGCCACAGTAATCAAGACAATTTGGTATTGGCACAAAACAGACCCACAGACCAGTGGAACAGAATAGAAAATCCAAACATTAACCCAAACATATACAGTCAATTAATATTTGATAAAAGTGCCTTGGATATACAATGGGGAGATGACAGCCTCTTCAGCAGCTGGTGTTGGAAAAACTGGACAGCTACATGTAAGAGAATGAAACTGGACTACAGTCTAACCCCATGCACAAAGGTAAAGTCAAGGTGGATCAAAGACCTGAATGTAAGTCATGAAACCATAAAACTCTTAGAAAAAAACATAGGTAAAAATCTCTTGGACATAAACATGAGCAACTTCTTCATGAACATATCTCCCCGGGCAAGGGAAACAAAAGCAAAAATGAACAAGTGGGACTATATCAAGCTGAAAAGCTTCTGTACAGCAAAGGACACCATTAGTAGAACCAATAGACATCCTACAGTATGGGAGAATATATTCATATATGACGTATCCGATAAGGGGTTGACATCCAAAATATACAAAGAATTCGCGCACCTTAACAAACAAAAAGCAAATAATCCAATTAAGAAATGGGCAGAGGACATGAACAGACATTTCTCTAAAGAAGAAATTCAGATGGCCAACAGGCACATGAAAAGATGCTCCACATCACTAATCATCAGAGAAATGCAGATTAAAACCACAATGAGATATCACCTCACACCAGTGAGGATGGCCAACATCCAAAACACAAATAACAACAAATGTTGGTGAGGATGTGGAGAAAAGGGAACCCTCCTACACTGCTGGTGGGACTGCAAATTAGTTCAACCATTGTGGAAAGCAGTATGGAGGTTCCTCAAAAAACTCAAAATAGAAATACCATTTGACCCAGGAATTCCACTCCTAGGAATTTACCCTAAGAATGCAGCAGCCCAGTTTGAAAAAGATAGATGCACCCCTATGTTTATCGCAGCACTATTTACAATAGCCAAGAAATGGAAGCAACCTAAGTGTCCATCAGTAGATGAATGGATAAAGAAGATGTGGTACATATACACAATGGAACATTATTCAGCCATAAGAAGAAAACAAATCCTACCATTTGCAACAACATGGATGGAGCTAGAGGGTATTATGCTCAGTGAAATAAGCCAAGCCGAAAAGACAAGTATCAAATGATTTCACTCATATGTGGAGTATAAGAACAAAGAAAACTGAAGGAACAAAACAGCAGGAGACTCACAGAACCCAAGAACGGACTAATAGTTACCAAAGGGAAAGGGACTGGGGAAAATGGGCGGGAAGGGAGGGATAAGAGGGTAAAAGGGGCATTACGATTAGCCGATGTAATGTTGGGGGGGCACGGGGAGGGCAGTACAACTCAGAGAAGACAAGTAGTGATTCTATAGCATCTCACTACGCTGATGGACAGTGACTGTAATGGGGCTGGTGGGGGGGACTTGATGAAGGGGGTCGTTTAATAATCATAATATTGCACATGTAATTATAGATTAATGATCCAAAATAACTTATTTAAAAAAAGAATACTTAGGAGAAGCTAATAAAAGAATAAGTGATTAAAAAAAAAACATATGGAATGTGAACAATTTTCAGGGATGTGTTGTTTTAATTTGTCTGATTTTTCACATAGTATTCAAGATCAAATAGACAACATTCACCATGTTATTGATAAGTTTTCACAAATGCCTGGACTGTTTAATTGGTTTTCTTTGTTTCACTGGATATGGCCTATAATTGTAGGTCTAATACTGTGATGCATTTGTATTCCTGTTCTCCTAGTGTGTGTGCGGAAGGCAGCTGTTGGTCTTTTAAAGCCAATACAAGCATATGCTACTTTTCAAGAATTAACTTCAAGAAATAAGTGATTCCTTTTAAACAACTTTGTGAAATCATATGCTGATTCCCCACCTGCATTTGCTGCAAGAAAATAATCATGTATATTGTGATTTTATCCAGAATTATAGCTGCTGGCTGTCCTCTCTTTCATATTTTATCTCCCTGTTTGGTCCCAGGAGATGGCTGGTTAGCCAGACACGGGTAAGATTCCTCATGGGAGGAACAACCTAAGACAGGCACAGTCGCAAGGGACCTCAGGTGAGCAACATGGGGGCCAACTGAGGTGAGGCATAGAACCTCACCCCTCCAGACGAGAGAGACATTGCCTGTGACAACCTATGTCACAGGCCGAGCCCAGCTAATCATTATTCTGGTACCTTCCACAAATATATGCATATGCATTTGTGTCAATTAAAACAAAAAAGGGGGAAATGTGGGATTCACTTATAATTTAAGTATAAAAATCATATGAATAATCATAGTTGACTTGATTGATTATAGTAACTGAATTAGTTTCTCTGATATGACTGCCTTTGCATTGTTTACCTTGTGAGAACTTGTTCACTATGTTCCTTGCATGGTTCACCTTGTGGGAGCTTGTCCACTGTATTGGAACTTGTTCGTTGCATGGTGAGCAATAATGTCTTGTGTATTGAAAAGTTGTTAAGAGAAAAAACTTCAAAAGTTCACATGCAAGAAAAAATAATTTGTAACTATGTATGTTGAAGGATGTTAACTAAACTTACTGTGATAATCATTTCACAATAAAATAAATAAATAAATAAATGATACCTTAATGAAAAAAAAAAACACAAAAGACAACAAGTGTTGGTGAGGATCTGGAAAAACTGGAATCCTTGTACACTTTTGGTGGGAATGTAAAATGGTATAACCACTACAGAAAACAGTATGGAAGTTCTGCAAAAGACTAAAAATAGAAATACCGTATGATCAAGCTATCCCACTTTTGGATATATATTCAAAAGAATTGAAATCCAGTTCTCCAAGAAATATCTGCACTCAGATATTTATTGCAGCCACTGTTCATGATAGCCAAGATGTGAAAACAACCTAAATGTCCATCAATGGGTAAATAAAGAAAATATCATATAATGTATAATGGAATATACATTAAAATGTCTTTAAAATGAAAATCAGTCTTTAAAAATAAGGAAACTCTGCCATGTGACAACATAGAGGAACCTTGAGGACATTATGCTAAACAAAATCAGCCAGTCACAAAAGGATAAATACTGCATGATGCAGTTTATATGAGGTATATAAAATAATCAAACACATAGAAGCAGAGAATATAATGGTGGTTGCCAGGGGCTGGGGGAAGGGAAAACTGGAGAGTTACGATTCAATGGTCATAAAATTTCGGTTATGCAAGATGACTAAGTTCCAGGGAGCTGTGGTATAATATTATGCCTATAATTAACAATACTGTATTGCACACTTAAATATTTGTTAAGTATTCTTATCACAATAAAAAAAAAGAAAGAAAAATAGGTAGTGAGATGTCCATAAGGGTCTTTGAAAGTTCAGACATATTTCTGGGACTTTAGAAGATAACAAACATGTGCTGGGCTATGCATATGCCCAGGAAAGTTAGGGCCTGAGAAGTCACTAATCTCTCACTTCTGGCTGACCTTGGAGCCTGCACAAGCAGGAAATAAAGTCTAAGGCAGAGTTGTAAATTGCCATCCTGAGCATGTGTTAAGTGAGCAAACACACACACACACACACACACACATCCTCTGCAAAGGCTGGCAGACTTTTTGGTCCAAGGTACTTAAACACTCTTCATTAGTAGACCACTATGCTAACTTAACAAAGACTTCGGTGGCTGCAAATGACAAAGATTTCAATATTTACAGAATTAGTCCAGGAAAATCACCAAACAAACAAATAGCAACAACAACAAACCCTGGGTGGGGCAGGTGGGATTGATTTTCAGAGTTGTCACATTGTATTATTTTAAATGTCTAATTTTCAACAAAAAATTACAAGACTGTTTTAGGATAAGCATTTGTGTCCCCCTGCCAAATTCATGTTGAATTTCTACATCTAATGTGATGGCAATAGGAGGTGAGACTTTTAGGAGATAATTATGATGAGATGAAGTTGTGAGAGTGGAACCTTCATAAATGGGATTAGTGCCCTTATAAGAGTCACAAGAAAGCTTGCTTCTTTCTGCTCTCTGCCATGTGAGGATCCAACAAGAAGTCAGCAATCTGCAACTGAGACGAGGGCTCTCAACAGAACGTGATCATGCTGGAACGCTGATGTCAGACTTCCGGCCTCTAGAACTGTGAGGAATAAATCTCTGTTGTTTCACCTAGTCTATGGTACTTTGTTATAGCAGCTTGAGCTGACTAAAACAAAGACATTAAAGAAAAAGTTGAAAGAAACTCTCCTAAGGAAGTACATTAGACTTCTCAGACAAAACTTTAAATCAGTTATTTTAAGTTCTTCAAACAATTAAAGGAAACCATGTATAAAGAACTAAAAAATGTTTCAGAATGTCTTACCAAATAGGGAATAAAAATAGAGATAGAAATTGTAATAAAGAACCAAACAGAAATTCTGGAGTTGAAAAGTACAATAACTGAAATGAAAAGTATGTTAGAAGGACTCGACAGAAGATCTGAGCTAACAGAAGAAAAGAATCAGCAAATCTGAAGATATGTTGACTACCTCCTCTAAGGAAGATTATTCAGTCTGAGGCGCAGAAGGAAGAAAGAATGAAGAAAAAAAATAACAAAGACGCAGAGACCTGCTGTAGACCATGAAGCATATCAACACATGCCTAATGGAATTCTCAGAATAGAAAGAGGGGGAAAAAGAATATTTGAAGAATTAATGGCTGAAAACTTCCCCAAATGGATGAAACATGAGTCTACACATCATAGAATCTCTACAGACTCCAAGTAGGACAAACAAACTGTCCAAAGAGACACAGAAATGTAGCCAAAATGTCAAAAGCAAAAGATGAAGAATGAATCTTGAATGCAGCAAGAGAGAAGAGACTCATCATGAACAAGGAGTCTTAAGCAAGATTAATAGCTGACTTCTTAAAAGAAACCACAGTGGCCAGAAAGCAGTGAGATGGCATATACGATGTGCTGAAAGAAAAATATTGCCAACAAATATTCCATGTCTGGCAAAAAAGTATACTTTAAAACTAAAGGAGAAATTAATACATTCCAAGATAAACATTGACTGAAAGAATTCATCACTAGAAAACTTGCCCTATAAGAAAAGCTATGGGGAGTCCTTCAAGCTGAAATAAATAGACACTATACAGTAAATCAACTCCACACAAAGAAAGAGCCCTAGTAAAGCTGACTACATCAGTAAACAGAAAAGACAGTATAAATATATGTTTTTTTGTCTTATCTGACTTAAAAGATAAAAGATATCTGCATAACAAAATACTTATAAAACTGTGTTGATAAGCTTAAAAACTGTAAAGATAATTTGTATGACAATAGTAGAACAGAGGAAGGAGAGAACAGAGCTAAAGAGAAACAAAAGTTTTGAATATTACTGAAATTAAGGTGGTATTAATACAAACTAGTTTGTTTAAGCTAAACTGTTAATTATAATCCCCCCGGCAACTACTAAGAGAATAACTCAAGAGGAAAAAAAAGTAAAAAGGCAACAAGTTAATTAAAATGATATACTAGAAAAACCTATTTAACATGAAGGAATAAATGGAGTAATAGAACAACAAAAAAGATACAAGACACACAGAAAATAAATAGCAAAATGCAGATTTAAATCCTACCTTATCAACAGACTCCAATTGAATACATTAAAATATAAACCAACTAACGCTACTCAATTGGAAGAATATATTAAAAAAACATGATCTATTTGCTGTCTACAAGAAACATACTTCAGATTAAAATTAAAAAAAAGGTTGAAAGTAAAAGGATGGAAAAAGACATTCCATGCAAAAAGAATCAAGAAAGAGCAGAATACAAGAAATTTGAATCTTCTATTTTCCTTGGTAAGTCTAGCTAAAGAACTGTAAATTTTGTTGATCTTCCCAAAGAGCCAACTTTTAGTTTGTTGATTTTCTCTATTTCATTTATTTTTGCTCTATTCTTTATTATGTCCTTCATACAGCTTGATGTAGGTTTAGTTTGCTCTTCTTTTTGTAGTTCTATTTTTATTAAGGCTTTTTTTTTTTCAGGGCAGTTGTAAGTTCACAGCAAAACTGAGGGGAAGGTATAGAGATTTCCCACATACAACCACCCCAATTAGCACACATGCATAGCCTCCCCTATTAACAACATACCCCAAATGGTGCATTTGCTACAACTGACGAATTTCCACTGACACATCATAATTTCCCAAAGTCTATAGTGTACATTATGGTTCTCTCTTGGTAATGTACATCCTATGTGTTTGGACAAATTTTTATAGTTTCTTAACACAGAAGTTTTGAATATTAATTTGAGATCTTTCTTCTTTATTAATAAGGGTATTTATAGCTAAACTATCCCCCTAAGCACTGCTTTTTACTGCATTCCATAAGTTTTAAAGTATGTTAAGTTTTGTTTACATTCATCTCAAAAGTATTTTCTAATGTCCCTTGTGATTTCTTTTTGATCCATTGGCTATTCAGTAGAGTGTGTTTAATTTCTGTATATTTGTAAATTTCCTATCCTACTGTCGATTTCTAATTTCATTCCACTGTGAATGGAAGTGGTGAGAGTGGACATCCTTGTCTTATTCCTGACATTGAGAAAAAGATTTCAATCCTTCATAATTATGATGTTAATTATTAACATAAATATATAGCCAATGGATTTCTGACAAAAATGCAGGCAAGTAAATGGAAAATGAATACTGTTTTCAATAACTAGTGCTGGAACAACTGGACATTCATAAGCAAAAGAGTGAACCTTAACCTAATCCTCACACCTTATATAAACATCAAGTCAAAATGGATCATAGATTGAAATGTAAAATATATAACTATAAAACTGTTAGAAGAAAACAAAGGAAAAAATCTTTTTCATAATCTGCTTTTAGACAAAGATTTCTTAGACATGAAAAAAAGCATGATCCATGAAAGAAAAAATTGGATTGTATCAAAATTTAAAACATTTGCTCTGAGGCAAAAATCTTGTACAATGAAAACTACAAAATGTTGCTGAAAGAAATTAAATACACAAATAAATGCAAAGACATTCTCTGTTCATGGACTGAAGATCTGATGTCATTAAGATGTCAACACTACCCAATGTGATCTACAGATTCAATGCAATCCCTATAAAAATCCCATTGAGTTTTTTTTGCAGAAAGAGAAAAATCCATCCTAAAATTCATATGGTATCTCAAGGGACCCCAAATAGCAAAACAATCTTGAAAAAGAAGAATAAAGTTGGAGGTCTAATATTTTATGATTTCAAAACTTACTACAAATCTACAGTAATTAAAACAGTGCAGCACTGGCATAAAGTACAGACATATAAACCAATAGAACAGAATGGAGAGCCTAGAAATACACTATCACATTTACGGGTCAAATGGTTTTCAGAGAGGGTGCTAAGACCATTCACTTGGGAAAGGACAGTCTTTTCAACAAGTAGTACTGGGAAAACTGGGTATCAACATGCAAAAAATGAAGTTGGACTCTTACCTTATACCATATACAAAATTAACTCCGAATGGACCAAAGACCTAAACATAAGAGCTATAACTATAAAATCCTCAGAAGATACATCAGAGAAAAGCTTTGACATTAAATTTGGCAATGATTTATTGGCTATGACACCAAAAGCACAGGTAACAAAAGAAAAAATTGACAAAATGGGCTTCATCAAAAATAAAAGCTTTTGTGTAGAAAAGGACACTATCAACAGAGTAAGAAGGTAACCCATGGAGTGGGAGAAAATATTTGCAAATCATATATCTGATAAAGGCTCAATATCCAGAATATATAAAGAATTTCCTACAACTCAACAACAAATGAACGAACAACCTATTTAAAAAATGGGTAAAGGACTTAAAACATTTCTCCAAAGAAGATATACAAATGGTCAAAAAGCACATGAAAAGATGCTCAACATTACTAGTCATTAGGGAAATGCACATCAAAACCACAATGAGATACCACTTCACATACATTAGGATGGCTAGTATAAAAAAGAAATTAAGTTTGGCAAGGGTATGGATAAACTGGAATCCTTGTACACTGCTGGTGAGAATGTAAAATGGTATAGACTCTATGGAAAACAGTACAGTGGTTCATCAAAAGATTAAACATAGAATTACCACACGATCCAGCAACCGAACTTCTGGGTACACACTCAAAAGAACTGAAAGCAGGGACTCAAACAGATACTTATACATCCAGACTCACAGCAGCATTATTCACAATAGCCAAAAGGTAGAAGAAACACAAGTATCTATTGACAGATGAATGGATAAAGAAAATATGATGGAATATTCCATATACATATGATGGAATATTATTTAGCCTTAAAAAGGAAGGAAATTCTGACACATGCTACAATACTGATGAACCTTGAGGATATTATGCTAAGTGAAATAATCCAGACACAAAAAGACAAATACTGTATGATTTCACTATATGTGAGGTACCTAGAATAGTCAAATTCATAGAGAAAGTAGAATGGTGGTTAGGGGCTGAGGGCAGAGGGAAATGGGGAGTTGATATTTAATGGGCATAGTTTCAGTTTGGGAAGATGAAAAAGTTTTGGAGATGGATGGTGATGATGGTTACTGAACAATGTAAATATACTTAATGCCATGGAACTGTACACTTAAAGAATGGTTAAAATGGTCAATTTTATGTTAGGTATATTTTACCACAATTTTAAAAAAGTTTGTTTTGTAATAGACACTGTTAAGATAATGAAAAGATAAGATACACACTGTGATGAAATACTTGTAAATCAGATATCCAACAGAGAATTGTGTTCAGAATATATAAAGAACTCTCAAAAGTCATCAGCAAGAAAATAAACAACCCAATAAAAAAACAGCAGAAGATTTGAACAGACACTTCAGCAAACAGAATATAAGGATGGCAAATAAGCGTATGAAAAGATGTTCAACATCATCAGCCATTAAGGGAATGCAAATTAAAACTACAATGAGATACCACTGCACAGCTATTAGAATAACTAAAATAAATACCAACAATACCAAACGCTGACAAAGATGTAGAGCAACTGGAACTCTCATACATTGCTGGTGGGAATGCAAAATGGTTCAGCCACTCTGAAAAATGATTTGGCAGTTTCTTATAAAGTTAAACAAACACTTACCATATGACCCAGTAATCCCACTCCTAGATATTTACCTTAGAGAAATAAAAATTTATGTTCACAAAAACCTGTACAAGAATGTTCATATCAGTATTATTCATAATCCCACAACCTGCAATAGCCCAAATGCACTTCAGTGGGTGAACAGCTAAACAAACTTTGGAACATCCATACAATGGAATGCTACTCAGCAAAATGAATGAACTATTGATACATAAAAACAACTTGGATGAATCTCATAGGAATTACACTGAATGAAAGAAGCCACTCTCAACAGATTACACAGTGTGTGATTCCATTTATATGACATTCCCTGAAAGACAAAGTTACAATGATGGAGAACAGATCAGTGATTGCCAGAGACTATGGGTGGAGTTGGGAGTGACTACCAATGAAGCATATGAAGTAGTTTTAGGGTGATGGAGCTGTTCTCTATCCTGATTGTGGTGGTAGTTACATGAATCTACATGATTTACGATTCACAGAATTGTACACCAAAAAAAGAGACAGGCAATTTTATTGTTAAGTTCATTTCAAAAAGAAAAGAAAATATTAGCTATCATCATCAATAATTATACTTTACTGATTAATAAAAATATTCAAAATTAGTTGTGAAACAGGATCTAAACATCATTACAGTCATTTTGTCTGGTATAACAACTTAAAAGTATAGAGAATAAAATCAACAACACTAAATGTAAAAGCTTTACAACATCTACTAACTCCTCTCTTTATTATTCTATATCAGAATAATATGCTCCCTCTGGATCATTTCCTATAAACATTGTCATATACTGAATATGGAATTCAATAAGCACTCAACGTAGAAGTCTCGGGCCCTATGTTACATTCCTAAATCTAACACTGTAAGAAAACTCTCGACTTGCCTTTTGTGCCTAATTTTATCTTCCTCTTCATTGAGGTCATGTACTTGTCTGCACTTGTCTTTTTGTGGTATGCTGTGAAGGTTTAAAGCAAGGAGTTTCAAAGATAGGAAACAGAACAGATTCATACACCACCCGCCTCCCTCCCCAAATAACAGGTACTCCTCTAAGTGATTTACATGTATTACCACACTTAATCCTCCTAAAGCTCTGTAATATAGCTACCATTAATATTCTCATTTTACAGAAGAAACTGAAGCAGAGTGGTAACTTTCCCAACGTCTTATAGCTAGTAAGTGGGGGAGCCAGGATTTTCCTAGCAGTCTGCCTCCAGAGCCCAAGGGCTTAATCTCTGTTATAATGTCTTTCCACAAAAGGCTGTTCATTTTTTCTTTCCTTCCTTCCTTCACCACTGCTCTTCCATGTCTATGGTGTCTCTGTCTCTAACAAATCATCATTCACTCTCATGGCTGTACCTGTCATCTAGGCATAGATGATTCCTGATTCTATATATCTAGTTCTGACCTCTCCCCTGAACTTCACTGTTGCATTTCCAACTGCTTTCTCAACATCTGCATTTAATGATCCTGCCATTCTCACAAATTCAACATGTGTAAAATCGAACTCATCATCTTGCCTCAAAATTTCTCCAAAAAGGCTTTCTTAATTTTTCCAATTAAGTCTCAAAGCCTTGAAAATCTGGATTGTCTTTGACACATTCCTCTCCATTGGCCCTCCTCCTTCGTTCTGTCAACAAGTTTTACCAATTCTTCCTTTGTAACGCCATACCTACTCCTCTTTCCAATTTCACTGCCATCATTGTAGTCCAGATCTTTATGCCAAAATGACCATAATACCTTCTGAATCATTCTCCCTCCTTCCAGTTCTTCCTTTCTCTCAACCTGTTTATTGTCCAACAGGTTAATAAAATACTGGTTTTCATTTTCACGTACTCCTTTGACCATGTTACTCCTGGCACAAAAACCTCTAACCATATCCAAACTAACTGAATAACTAACTCTGTACAGTCTATACTACCCACCAAATAAAGTTCAAAATGTTTAGCGACCTTTCTAACCTTCTCTCACAACACCCCCCAACCCAAACATGCCATAGTGCTCATATCATCTGCTGCAACTGAAATGCCTTTCCCTCTCTTTCCTAAAGAATAGGTAGTATAGTAATAAAAGAACACTTAAATCTTACCTCCTCTGAGAGGCCCTCTTCAGTCATGTCAATGCAAGTGGCCTTTCCCTCCTCCGAACTCCTACAGCACTTATCAACTGTACCTAGCATTGTAATGTGATGTTTCTCTCTCAGCCAGAATTTAATTGGCACAAAGTCAGGAACTATTTCATAAACCTCTGTGCACCTTCCACAGTGCCTAGAAAAACTTACTAGTTAAACGAATTCTTGCTGGTTAAGACACACCATTTATCCATATATTTTGTGCTAATTTACAGTTCACCTAAAGACCCCTCAAATCTAGCCTCACCGACTTTTCCAGTGTCATCTCCTGTCATTCCCTGCCGTGTCCTATACTTCCTGCCACACTGAACTTTTCACTGTTCCCTGGAGACACAACTCTTTACGCAATCCTGCTCCTATTCACCCATTATCTCCCCCTTATTTACCTGACAAATGCCTGTTGATCCATCAAGACTTAGTGCAAATGTCACCTCTGACTCCCCCAACTGGATTTAAATATTCTACATTCTGTGCTCCCTTGGCATTTTATTAACATCTCTATAATCGTAATAGTGATTTCCATGTTGTCCTACGACTATGTCCATATTTGTCTCTCTCATGGGACTACATTCCTCAAGAGTAGTGATATTCGTCTTACCCCTACTTCTTTCACTAACTGCCCTCCCTTCACTAACTCTTCATAGTTAATGCCCTCACATTACATCTTTCTCTCTGTGAAAGAACATATCAAAGTCAGTGGCAATCACATACCTTGGTAATAAAGAGCCTTGAGGAAGGAGTGACGATCAGCTCCCTGAAATAAAGAATTTTCTATTTCCATTTCTCGCCGGGTCAGCTGCTTGCTCTTTGCAAATCTCTGGGGCAGGCAAAGGATGCGCTGGCGCTCTGAGATCCTTTCTTCAATATCTTGAAGACGGTTCTGTATGGCTTCAGGGGTTGCCCTCAGTTTCGTCTTCTGAAACCAGAGAAATGAGATGGCATATGTCACAGCAGACACTCCCTGAGAGTGATGATCTGACACCTCACATAAGAAAGATGACCACACATAGCCAAGAATATTGTAATATTCTGATATAGTACTAGAGGTAATTTTACTTACCATGGTGAGCATTTAGTAATGTGTACAACTGTCAAATTACTATGTTGTACATCTGAAACAAATATAATATTGTATATCAACTATATTCCGATTACAAAAGTGAAAACTTTAAAAAAAAAGGAAGAAAGATGATGATCAGGGCTCAGAAATGATTGTTTTGTGGACATGCTAGCTAAGAAGTCAAGGGATGGCTTCCCTTTTGCTAAGGTTCCTAACATAGAAATCAGAGAGGATTCAGACACAAAGCTCAGTTTTTTGAGAAATAAAAATGAAAAGGTTTTCAGTGCCAAATGAAGAGATCTTGCTTGTTATTCTCCAGAAAAATATTGCCCCACTCACCTTTTCACCTGAAACATGGCTCTTCCAGATCAAGATTTCTGTTTCACTGAGCCCTAGTTCCCTGAGGGAAGCAGTTTCCTGGTCCTTCTCATGCAGTGTCTGGAACTGGGACAAAGTCATAGTCCCAGCTGCTTCCTTCCCAAAGGGCTTATACATAGTACCAGGAGCAAAGCTCTCTTTCTTAGATACACATCTGTAAAACAAGCAGGAAAAGAGTAAGAACATCTTCAAGCTACCAGTTCTCAGAAATGGGGCTCACGATTAAAACAGGCACAATGAAACTCATCAGCAATTTCTCTCTCATGTTTTATTTCTAGACTAAAACACCATTGCAATAATATGGACCTCCCTCAATAGTCTCCTAGTCTAGGACTAATAAACGACTGAATTAAATACTTACTTATTGATGTACTATACATCACACACTGCGCAAGGCACTGAGGATTTAACAATAAAAGATGAAAATGGCTTCTGCTTTTGAGGAAGAATAGTGGAAGAGAAGTAAGTAAACAGGCAATGATGATACTGGGTTATAAGTATGTTAAAGGAAGACATAGAAAAGTTACATAGCTCAGACTTAGTGGTATATGGGAGGCTTCCAAGAGGAAAAGACACAGAAGCAAAACCCTACCTATTAAGTAGAAGTTTGCCAAGGAAAAGGGGTGGGACAGGAGTGTTCCAACCAGGCTTTAAGAGGATCTGTCACCTGGAGGTGAGAGTCTGTGATACTCTACCTATTTGCAAAATCAATACCTACTCCTCAATGGAGACAGAGGTATCAAGTTGATGCTGAAGGAGGCTTTTCAGCTGCCTCTCCCCTTCTGTTTCCAACTCCTCCAGGACATGTTCATCACTCTTCACACAGCTATTTATCCTGGAATAGATATAAGAATATATACAGAAAGTAGAAGAGACTGTGAATCTCAAAATACATTCTTTACCTAAATTATCTACCATTTGTGACCCCCATTATTCAAAGACACTTCTCTAGCTATTCATTAGCCTTTATCATTCACTCCATGAACATTTATTAAATACCTACTTACACACAATGTACTGTGCTAGGTACTGATGGAGTCAAAGCTATTCAAGACATAGCCCCTATCCTCAAGAAGCTTGTAATTTATTTAGGACAGGGAATATATATATATGTGTGTGTATGTGTTGGTCTGACCTTGCCTGGTGGTTGGGAAAAGAGAAGAGAATAATGGTAAAAGAAGCATATGCCAAATTAGTAGGAGTTCACAGGAGGGATAATTGGGACTGGGGATGGTAAATGAAGACTTTGGAAAGGTAATTCTTAAACTGGCATTGAAGGATTGGGTGTGATGAAGGAAAGAATAGGGAGAGCAAGTATGAAGAGACAGAAACATGTTCGAGTATAATGAGAGTTCAATTATCTGGCATTCATGTATAGGAGCACTGGGAGATAATCCTGGAGGGGTAATTAGAGTCAGACTGTGAATGGCCTTAAATACACCAACTAAGGGGGCTGGACGTTAATGCACAGGTAGTAGAAAGAAATTTATTAGGCAGTTAGGTGACATGGTACAAGTGATGGTTTAGAAAAATGTGATGGTAATATGACTTATGGATTAGTAGGAAAGAATCCAGAAGAACTACTTGGAAAAAAACTATTTAAATTTATCAAGCATAAAGTGATGAGAGTCCAAACTGGAGTGGTAATAGTGATAACAGAAAGGAAGAGTTAGATGAGAGAGGCCTTTTGAAGGGAGGGGTAGGGGAGAAGTCAAAAACAACTGTGAAATTTCAAGTTGTGTAACTGAGATCTGATGGTACCAATGAAGGAAAGCAGCAGCTCCAGATGGAATATATTGTTTGGGCATGGGAAAGCCAGTACTATTTTAGCCATATTGAGTCAACTACCTACTACAACTGAAACACCAGCATGAAGTATCAGGAATACTTCAAAGACATATTGAGCCTGAGGTAACAGCAGAAGTGATATTGGCTAAAGGAAAGGGAGAGATGATGGGATAAATATTGCATAGATGAGAGTCTGAGGGTGAACACAGAAATCTTGAGTTGTCTGTGTTGTCAAGATCTAGAGCTGTAAGAGAGGAGATCTCCAAAGGATAAAGTATATAAACATATGAAGAGGGTCAACATTTTATGGTAATGCTAATATGAGCTAACTAAGCTTAAGTAATTGAAAATTCATATTAGAGTTATAAAGGAATGGTATGCAACAACATATAAAGACAAACCAAAATGAGTTAACTCCATGAGGAGAACAAATATTAAAACCTTCCTTTTAAAATAGCCCTTTACTGTTGGGATTATGATGAGGCCTAGAAGATATATCTCCCATAATTATAAGCAAGAGTCCCAGGCTCTAGAAAGACACAGACTTATTTTGGAAATTAAAAAAATATCCTTAGGTCCAGGGTTTTAAAAAATTCCTTTTAAGTATATTAACTTTTGTTATTTAGCATTCAAGTTTGTGGTTAAGTTTTAAAATGCCTTTGAAATGAAATAACTATAAATACAACAGTACGTATGAATCTCAAAAAGAACCAAGTGAAAAAAAGCAAGTAGCTGAAATATTCGTACAATGTGTCCATTTATATAGAGTTGAAAAATGGATAAAACTAGCAGCACTCTGCTTAGGGATAAATTCATATGTGATAAAACGGTTTCTTAAAAAAAGAAAGGGAAAGGTTAAGGTACAATTCTGGACAGTGGCCCCCTTGGTGGGGAAGGGAGGGAGGCAAAGCAATCAGGGAGGAACACACAGGGCACTTCTATTTCCAAAGCTTGTAGTGGGTGCTAATCTATTATTATTCTTTGAAGTATATATACATTATTATGCATATGTGAGATGTGTCATAATAAACATTTTTCTAAAGTCATTTTGAGGCAGGGAAAATCGAACGTTTTTTTTTAAGAGGCAGAAACTGACAGAGCAGGACAGCATAATATCAGCAAGAATTTTAAATGCCTCTCCCAGTTCCAGAGTGATTATTCTGCTTGCAGAGCGAATATAAAAGTAATTTAATGAGGATCCTTTAAAAGGCTTTGTGTACTGTCAAGAATTGTGAAGCTCGGGCTTTTAACAATGACCGGCCAATTTAAAACTGCCATTCCCTGCAGAACCAGTAGGAGGAGCTGCTCGCAGTAGTGCCTTTCTTTTCCTACAGTATATCGAACCGGTTTTGTACTTTCCTTCTAAATTTGTAGAAACAAAGTATCACTTGCTTACTTTAAGATCTGAAAGTGCTACTTGCTCTCTGGCCCGAGCAGGTCTTCTTTAATACACCAACACCGCACATATTCGCGCCCACTCTAAGCCCCTTTCTGAGGATGAGGTGGAGATAGGGCGGGACAGGGAGGAGCAGGCCTGGATTTCTCCGGCGCAGGGCATCAGTCGGCCAAGACCCTTTTACCTGGCTGGATCCGTCTGATACAGGAAGAAGCCACAGCATTTGCCCAGATCCTGGGGCCGGCGCCGTGGCCTGGACGCCTATGCGGCCAAGCCATTCCTCAGGGAACTGGCAGCGGCGGCGGCCCTTCCTGAACTTCGCCCCGCAAGGCCTGTCTAGCCCGCCTCCCTTCCTCCCTCCTCCTTTGTCTTCCCGCTCACGCGAAACCGCATCCCGAAAACGTGACATACCCCAAACACAAAGTAGTAAAAGCCATTTTAAAAGTTAAATGATAAAAAAAAAGAGCTCCCTAGGCAGCCTGCTCTCAGACAAATCCTTACCTCTTCATGTTGCCACAGGCCCCTATAGCTAACTTGGGTAAATAGGCCGCGGACTTCAAGTCCCAGAACTCTGTGCGGCCAACTCTAAGGGGATTGTGGAGATGTGAGGGGCTCTGGGAATTGTAGTAGCACCGAGCTAAAGAAATGGAAAGAGTACGTATTGAGTTATCGGTATGTTGTAAATTGTCCGAATACTTCTTTCTCTTTAGCTTCTCGAACAGGTTAAAGGCAACACCCACAATATACGGTTCATAAATCTAGGAGTCACCTTTGACTTCCGACTCTTATCCAGTATCACCAAATCTTGGCTCCTCTAATTTCCTTCCAATGTGTTCCTGAAATACCTGCATGCATAGGGTGGAATTGCAACTAGAAAGCAAGGTCATAAGGAAGTACTCCATGTACCTGTGTATAACTGGGGCCAGTCTGAGTGGTAGGTATCAAGGGACATTCAGAAAATTGCACTGGAAGGAAAACCAGACTATTTCTAGCTCTGCTGAATTTACTAACTGTGGAATGATAACCCCTTTCCCACAGCATCCCTCTCCCTGCTTTAATAGGATATCAGACAGTATATAAAAAGCTTTAAGATTTCCAGATGTTATTCATGGGCACAAAAATCTTACCATGAGGCAATTTCACTATTTTACCCCTAGAAGAATTTATGACAAGCTGAAAAATATGCTTCATTTGTCTTTCTGACAATTTAACAAGGTTAGTTTAATTTAGCCAGTAGTTCCTCCTTAACATGTATGTCTTTTCAGTGTTTGTCTTTTTTAGGTGCTTTGTTCACAGCACACTTCTTCTGATGAATACATTATGAAGCAATTATAATTTCCAGATATGGAAGAAGATGCTGAAACCACAAATCTCTTTAAGAGGGATAACATCACTTATCTAATATTAAGAGCAAACAACCATGCACATGTCTTCCAAATTCTTCAAATGAGATAGCATAAATGCTGTTATAGAGAGAATAAATATAGAATCTTTTTCAAAGGCAAAAAAAAGTAGGTAAGCACTGGGAAAGTATTAACAATAAATTGTAAAGATCCTCCTTCAGCTAACATCTTAGCTGGTCTTTAACAATGGTTAGGAGGGACCAAAACTCCAGTACCTAACATAAATACTGCCTTAAAATTACCAGCCAAAAAGAGGTCATTTCTGATATTCTAATTAATATTTTTTCAACAATGTCATGTTTTTTAAACACGTTAGAACCAAACAGAAGGAACCTTAGAGATGCTCCAAGAAAGGAACCTCCAAGGCTCTGGATTCCAGACAGTACATGGAGATGTACCAGTAAATGTTACAATGTTACTGCATTGATCTGGAAGCCACATGCCATCCACTGGCTTCATCTATGCCTGGGGAAAAAAAACACTACAACTCTTAAGTACAAAATCAATAGGACCACTGTAGTCTCCTCCTTCTTTATTTTATTGAGGAACTTTACAGTGTGCATTTTCTGGTAGTGAAAAAACATAAAGGTATTGTAAAACTGCAGAGAAATGAAAACTAATTCCTTTCAGTTGGGAATACCTTAATATGGTCCACTCTTTCATGTTATAGACAAAAGATTACGCCCAAAATGAAATTATTTATCCAGTTAATTAAGCAGGGACAAGACTAAATCTAGTGTTTCCTCTAATACACTACAATTCTCTTTACTGAATGGGAAACATAATTTATACACAGATTTCAAGAGTTGAATCTCCAGAAACAATAGGGAAA
The DNA here is from genome assembly GCA_032199065.1 of Smutsia gigantea. Classification (NCBI taxonomy): domain Eukaryota; kingdom Metazoa; phylum Chordata; class Mammalia; order Pholidota; family Manidae; genus Smutsia; species Smutsia gigantea. Next base: position 3,788 of record JAVSCE010000906.1, on the reverse strand, counting down.
ATGTCTTCATCTAGCATGTAATAGTAAGAATACTGACTCAAAAATTAGCCATTACTCAAGATTATACTCATCTGCAGTCATCATCTACAAAATTAAATGGTCTCTGGATTATTTTCATATGTACCTGATAAGAAGCTGCTAACTCTGAGAACTTTGAGTAGGGAAAAAGAGGAGGCCATGTAAGTTCTGATATTTAGTTTACTCAGGTGATGAAAATCACTAATACTCATTTCAAATATATTTCCTTCCCATATACCCCTCAGGATGGCCACATGCAGTTAGTACAACAGAAATTCAGCTCAGTAATTACAGACAACTAAGCTTTAGTCACTCAAAAACTTTTAAGTAGTTTATTTTGGTGTTAATGCTTTTAATTTTAGAATATCACCTTTATTTATGACTTAGATGAAACACAAGAGATCAAACTGTTTCCAAGCTAAGAACAAGGCTTTTTCTTGAAAAACAAATACACACACACAAAAAACTACAAACCTTATGCTAAAGCCAAATAAAACACCAGAATATCTGTACATCAAATACAGATGAACTGTCTGAATCTTACCCTTATAAAATTTATCTACCTCAAGTTCGAAATCCTCCTTAACTTTTCCTCCCTACCCTGAATTTCTACAGCACATTTTCTGTAATTCGTAGCACACTTCCTTGTAGTGTCTATACTGTTTTTATCCAGACAGGCATTAACTTTATCTCAAACTAAACAGTAAGTTCCTTTAAGGAGAGACTTTACCATATCAAACACTATTCACCGAATGTTAACGGGCACCCAGTAAAGACTGGCTGGCATTTATTTGTTGGCAAATATTTCTCTGTGATCCAGCTGGACCAAAAATGATGATGTGTGGTGATGTTAGGCTATGGAATCTAGCAGAGTAAGATACAAATTATTTCTGTATCTACACAGTCAATAACTAGTAGGTTGCTGCCTAGACAAAAGGGATAATATACTTTTGGTTTTTAAACTACTAAAAATCAAACTACAGCATAATCCTCAATAGCACAATATTTAAATTAAAAAATAAACACAAACATGCATACTTTATTGTAACCGAAGATAAAATAGTAATTGTAAATACTACTCTATTTAACATCATCAAAATGTATAATCCTAAAACAACATGCTGAAGATACAGTCACTCAATCAAAATCAATTCTGATATTGCGTTCCTGCTCCTTGCGATGACAATCCTCAAAAACCTCTGCTACCTCTTCTACCTTCCTTCGCAGCATGCCTATGGGGGAAAAGTCATGATCATTAATCTGAGGTCAAAGTGCCCCAGGAACATAATAACTTACATTCTCCTTTCAACATATGATTTACAAAACTTCACATTATAGATTGTTTGACAGCTTTTATGTACTAGAAAATACACTTTTTTATGTATTAGAAAATACACTTTAGATAAGAAAAAACTATCTGTTTGGAGGCTGTGAAACAGTACACAAGACTATCTTGATTTGCTCTCCCTAGCTTTCAGGTAAATAAGTCTACTTGACATTTATGTTTTGTTGAAGAGAAGTGTTAACCGTCTTTTACTAATTATAGCCTAAAAGTGCCATACAGCGTGGTCATTAAATTGAGGGTATAGATTTTCATAGGCCTTTGCTGACTGTAAGCAAATTAGTACACTGAGTATATTCACATTTCGGTTCCTTTCTAATGCTTTAACTTGGTGGTCCTTAAATTTGCTCAGGGCAGAGCAACACAAAATACCAATAATTTTACCATATAAAACAGTAACTTTCTGTAGTAAAAATAAACTGTTGAAATCAACATGATAATCTGAGGTTTTCTATTAACATGCACAAATAAACTTGGTCATTTGTTTTAGTATTCATTAAAGCTCACTAGCTGGTAAGTAATAACTGGCACCAAAGATTTAAGAAAAACTATGTAATTTCAAACCTATAAGAGAAAAACTAAAAATTTCAAACAACAGACTTTAATTTTATTCAACCAATTGATAAAGCCCCAATGTTATTCAGCTTTTAAAGTACAATACCTCAACCTATCTTAATACATGTAGGCATTCTGCAAGATTACACCTTAAGAACAAGTGATTTAAATGATGATTGTCTACCGAAAAGATTAGAAAAACAGTTATACTCATTGATCCTTGTGAAATACAATCTCCTTTTTGTTGTAGTAACTAACTGTAGGGTACAATTTTTTCCCACTAAATAACATTTTTCGATGTGATAGAAGCACAAATGAGCACTACAACAAACCATTAACTTGAGGCCAGAATTTGCTGATTGATACATATTAAATGCAAAGGAGTACATTTACAAAAATTTTAAAAACAGTGAAATGTCAAGAAACAAGCAGCATTATTAAGAGAGTCTTTGTTTTTAATTTTCTATTAAGGTATTACTGATATACTCTTATGAAGGTTTCACATGAAAAAACAATGTGGTTACTACTTTTACCCATATTATCAAATCCACACCCATACCCCAATGCAGTCACTGTCCATCAGTGTAGTAAGATGCCACAGATTCACTGTTTGCCTTCTCTGTAATACACTGTTTTCCCTGTGACACCCCAAACCATGTGTACTAAATATAATACCCCTCAATCCCCTTCTCCCTCCCTCCCCACCCGCCCTCCCACACCCCTCCCCTTTGGTAACCGCTAGTCCCTTCTTGGAGTCTGTGAGTCTGCTGCTATTTTGTTCCTTCAATTTTGCTGCGATGTTATACCCAACTATTAAGAGAGTCTTATGATAGACATTTTATCATATCTCCAAACTGAATTCTCAGGACTATTTCTTTCTGCATTAATATATTTCAAATTTTTTAGGAGTTTGATTCTTTACAGGCAAAACCTGCACCTGGGCACTTGACTGGCTCAGAGTTCTGGTCCCATGATATATGCATCAGTGGCCAGTTCCTGCAGTCCTATTAAATTATCTATCATACTAGAAGTAAAATGCTAGTAATAGTCAAAATTTGAGGGGAAAATACACCATATACATTTTGATATTTAAAAATAATTGTATGAATATGAACAGGTAATTAGGAAAACAATTCCATTCACAATAGCATCAAAAAGAATCAAAACACTTAGACATAAACATACCAAATGATGCACAAGGCCTATACATTTAAAATGAAAAAACACTGCTAAGAGAAGTTAAAAAGGTAAAAAAAACGAAGAGCTAGTCCATGCTGATGGATTGAATCCATGCTCATGGACTGGAAAACTCAATAATCTTAAGATGACAATTCTCAATAGAGTGATCTATAAAGTCAAAGTTATCGCATGAAAATTTCAGCAGGCTACTTTTATAGAAATAAACAGGCTTTAAAATTTATATGGAAAGGTAAAGAACCTAGAATAGCCAAAACAATCTTGAAAAAGAAGAATATATTGCAGGAGTTACACATCTCAACATTAAAACTTACTACAAAGGATTGGCAACAAGACAAGGATACCCACTCTCCCCACTTTTATTCAACATAGTTCTAGAGGCCCTAGCTATGGCAATCAGACAACACAAAGAAATAAAAGGCGTCCAGATTGGTAAGGAAGAAGTCAAACTGTCACTGTTTGCAGATGACATGATTTGTACATAAAAAACCCTAAAAAATCCACTCCCAAACTACTAGAACTAATATCTGAATTCAACAAAGTTGCAGGATACCAAATTAATACACAGAAATCTGTTGCATTCCTGTACACTAATGATGAACTAGCAGAAAGAGAAATCAGGAAAACAATTCTATTCACAATTACATCAAAAAGAATAAAATACCTAGGAATAAAC
>JAVSCE010000905.1:0-73906 GCA_032199065.1 Smutsia gigantea | reverse complement strand
AAATTAATTCCCTCAGATTTTGCTCCTCTTAAAGTCACTTCTTTTGCAAATCATGTATCTGATAAAGGATTCATATCCAAAATATATAAAGAACCCTTATACCTCAACAACAAAAAACAAAGACAAAAAAACCCAATCAAAAATGAGCAAGGAACTTGGTCACTTCCCCAAAAATGATATAAAAATGGCAAACAAACACATGAAAAGTTACTTAACATCACTAATCATCAGAAATATTCAAGTCAAAACAATGAGATACTGCTTCACACATCAGGATAATCATTACTAAAAAAATAGAATATAAGTATTTGTGAGGATGTGGGGAACTTAGAGACCTTGTTCCTTATTGACAGGAATATGAAATTGTAAAGCAACTGAGAAAAGCAGTAATCATAGAATTACTAAAGGATCCAAAATTTCACTTTGGGGTATATACACAGAGTAACTGAATACAGGAACTTAACAGATGTTTGCACAAAAATGATCACTAACTATAATAGCGAAAAGGTGGAAGCAATCCAAGTATCCACTGATGGATGAATGGATTAACAAAATATGGTATACATGGGAATATACAGAATATTATTTGGCTTTAAAAAGGAAATGCTGACACATGCTACAGCACGGATGAACCTTGAAGACCTTACGCTAAGTAAAATAAGCCAGCCACAAAAAAGACAAATACTGTTATGATTTAACCTATATGAGATACCAAAAATAGTCAAATTCACGGAGACAGAAAGCAATGTTGGTTGTCAGGCACTGGTGTAGAGGAGAATGGAAGTTAGTTGTTTTAATGTGTACAGAATTTGGGAATATCAAAAAGTTCTGGATAATGGTAATGGTAGCAGGAAACTGTGTATGTACTTAATGCCACAGAACAATATGATTAAAATTTGTTAAAATGGTAAATTGTAGGTTATATTATACATTTTACTACAGTGAAAAATTTTTAAAGAAAACACAACAAAAAAAGTCACTCCTTTGTGAAAAGTAATTTCAGTGGAAATAGAATCCTAGGTTGCCAAGTATTTCTCTTTCAGTATTTTAAAGATGTGACTCCACTCTCTTCTGGCTTGCAATTTCTAACAAAAACTCCGTCATTCTTCTCTCCTTCTCTGTTCATAATGTGTCTTTTTCTCTCTGGCTGCTTTTAAGATTTTCTTTCACTATCATTTCTGTCAGCTATTTGTTTATGATGTGCCTTGGAGTGATTTTTAAATGTTCCTTCTAAAACAGATTCATTGAGCTTTATAAACGTATGGGCTTATAACTTTCACTAAACATAGAAAATGTGCAGTCATTATTTCTTCTATTTTCCTGTTTCCCCATCCCTTCTCCTGAAAATCTAATCACATGTATCTCAGACTACTTGATATTATCCAACAGCTCACAGATGCTCTATTCATTTTACTTTAGGTCTTTTTCACTTTGCTTCACTTTCAGTAGTTGCCATTCCTACATTTTCAAGATCACTAATCTCTTCTAGAGTATCTTATCTGCAATTAATCCTATTTATATTGTTTCTTATTTCAGATATTGCATGTTTCATATCTAGAAGTTTCATTTAAGCATATGCTCATGTCTTGTATTTCTTTCCTCATCATTTTCCTATTTTCTTATATCTTCTTGAGTATTTAGAACCTATTAATAGTAGCTCTTTTTACATCTTTGCTAAATCAATCATCAGTCATTTTGGGGTTTCTTCTTGATATTTTTATTCTGATTATGGGTCATATTATCATGCTTCTTTCCAAGCATTTTAATTTTTTTTAAATGAAGGAAATTAGTACATAACATTATGTAAGCTTCAGGTGTATATTATAGTTCTGTATATAATACAAAGTAATTACCACTAAAAGTCTAGTTACCATCCATCACCATAAAATTGACCCCCTTCACCCATTTCATACACCCCACAACCTCCTTCCCCTCTGGTAATCACCAATCTGTTCTCTCACTCTGTGAGTCTGTTTTGTTTTATTTGGCTTCTTTGTTTTGTTTTTTTTCTATTCCATATGGGTGAAATCATATGGTATTTATCTTCCTCTGACTTTTTTCACTTAATATAATATCTTGTAGATCCATTCATGTTGTTGCAAATGGCAAATTTCCTTCCTTATTTATGGCTGAGTAGTATCCCACCATGTGTGTATGTGTACATGTATGCATATATATTACATACATACACATAACATATATATATATACATATATATATATATATATATATATATATATATATATACACACACAAGTGCTATTATGTATATATATGTGTGTGTGTGTATCTTCTTGATTCATTCACCCATCAATGGCCATTTAGATTATTTCAATTTCTTGGCTATTGTAAATGCTGCTGCAATAAATACAGAGGTATATATATCATTTTGTATCAGCATTATAGTAATTCTTCAGATAAATACCCAGAAGTAGAATAGCTGGATCATATGGTTGTTATGATTTTAGAGGAAAGCTTTCAACTTTTCATCATTCTATATGGTAGCTGTGGGTTTGTCATATTTGGCCTTTATTGTGTTTATATACCTTCCCTATATACCTATCTTGTTGAGAGTTTTTATCATGAATGGATGTTGAATTGTGTTAGATGCTTTTTTCTGCATCTATTGAGATGATGATATGATTTTAATCCTTCATTCTGCTAATATGGTGTATCATGTTGGTTGATTTGCAGGTGGCAAACTATCCTTGCATACCTGGAATACATCCCAGTGATGATGCTGTATGACCCTTTAAATGTTATTGAATTCAGTTTGCTAATGTTTTGTCAAGGATTTTTGCATCATGTTCATAAATGGTATTAGCCTGTAATTGTCCTTTTTTGTGGTGCCCTTGCCTACTTTTGTCATCAGGGTAATACTAGTCTCATAAATGAGTGTGAAAGTGCTCCCTCTTCTTCAATTTTTTGGAAGAGTTTGAGAATAGGTATTAAATCTTCTCTGAATGTTTGCCAGAATTCACCAGCAAAGTTATCTAGTCCTGAAATTTTGTTTGTTGGGATGTTTTTTGATTAATGAGTCAGTCACCTTATTAGTAATCAGTCTATTCAGATTTTCTATCTTTATGATAGAGTTGGAAGACTGTATGTTTCTTGGAATTATCCATTTCTTCTAGGTCGTCCCAATTTGTTGGTGTATAATTGTTCATAGTAGTCTCTTATGATTCTTATGTATTTCTGTAGTGTCAGTTGTCTACTCATTCATTTCTGATTTTATTAGAACACTCTGTCTCTTGGCTAGCATAGCTAAAGTTTGGTCAATCTTGTTTATCTTTTCAAAATCCAGCTCTTAGTTTCATTCTTTTCTTTTTTTTTTTTTGTCTCTATTTCCACTCTGATCTTTATTATTTCCTTCTTTCGACTGACTTTGGAATTCAACTGTTCTTTTTCTATGGCCTTTAGGAGTAAAGTTAGACTGTAAGATTTTTCTTGTTCCTTGAGGTAGAACTGTATTGCTATGATCTTCCCTCTTAGAAACACTTTGGCTTCATCCCAAAGTTTTTGGCATGTTGTAATTTCTGTTTTCATTTGTCTCCAGCTATTTTGGGATTTCTTCTTTGATTTCCTTGATGGCCCATTGATTGTTCAACAGCATATTGTTTAATCTCCACATTTTTGTCATTTTTCCGGTTTTCTTCTTGTAACTGATTTTTAGTTTCATACCATTGTGGTTCAAACAGACACTTGATGTGATTTCAATCTTAACTTTATTCAGACTTGTTTTGTAGCCTCACATGTGATCTATCCTGAAGAATGGTTCATGTGGACTTGAGAAAAATATGTATTATTTTGGATGGAATGTTCTGTATGTATCTAAATCCATCTTGACTGTGTCATTTAAGGCTGATTTTTCCTTACTAATTTTGTTTGGATGATCTATCCATTGATGAAAGCAAGGTGTTAAACTCTCCTACTAGTATTATACTGTCAATTTCTCCCTTTACATCCGTTAATATTTGCTTTATATATTTTGGTGCTCCTATGTTGGGTGCATTTTATATATGCCATGTCTTCTTGTTGGATTGACCCTTTTATCATTACGTAATTCCCTTCTTCGCCTATTATTGTAATATTTATTTTAAAGTCTATTTTGTCTGCTATGATTATAGCTACACCAGCTTTCTTCTAATTTCTATTTGTATGGAATATCTTTTTACATTGTCACTTTCAGGCTGTTGTATCCTTACTTCTGAAGTGAATCTCTTGTAGGCAACATATAAATGGATCTCATTTTTTTAATCCATTCAGAGCTTCTATGACTAATAGAGAATTTAGTCCATTTACCTTTAAAGTAATTATTGATTGGTTATACTTATTGCTACGTTTTTGTTTTCTGGTTGTTTCTGTAGTGTTCCTCAGTTCCTTTCTTCTTCTCTCTCTTCCCTTGTGGTTTAATGGCTTTCTTTATTTAGTCTTTTGTTTATATTCCTTTCTCATTTTCTTTTGTGTATTTATTATAAGGTTTTGCTTTGTGGTTACCATGAGATTCTCATATAACTTCCTATTTATTTAAATCTGTTTTGAGTTGACAGTAAATTAAATCTTAACTTTTTCATACCAAAAAACTTTTTCTTCCACACACATTTTATATTTCTGATGTCACATTTTACATCTCTTTACTTTATGCATACCTTAACTAATTATTGTAGTTCTAGACAATTTTAGTATTTTTGTCTTTCAACTTTCAAACCTTTATGTGAGTGACTGGTCCACCATCTTTACTACATATTTACCTTTTACAGTGAAAATTTTACTTTACTATGTTTTGTTATTAATATTTCTTTTCAGTTTAGAGAAGTCCTTTTAACATTTCTTGTAAGAATGAGTCTGCATGCAATCCCTTTAAGAGTGGGTTCCCCATGCCCTAGAGTTCTATGGTTTTCTGGACATAGTCCCCATTGGTTTTCAAAGCCCAGCATTTAGGGGGCTAGCCTCTCATGCAGAATCTAAGGGTTGGAGTGGCTGAAGTGAAGCACAAATCCCTCACTTCTCAGGGAAAAGTTCCATATTTCTGAGATCTTTCCCAATTTTGGATCACTGAACCTGGGGTGGGTTTTTTTGTTTGTTTATTTGTTTTTGGCAAGACAGTATCTCTGCCTCTTCTTACTGTCTCAATGCTGTCCTTTTTGTCTGTTGTGGAGCCTCTGTTCATCTCTAGTTTTCTGGTCTTTTTCCAAGGAAATTATTACATATGCAGTTGTATATTTGTTGTAACCATTGGAGGGAGGGAATTCAGGATCTTCCTACACCACTATCTTGAATCCAACTCCTTGACTTTTTTTTTTTTAGGTAAAACTGAAAAAATATATAATTAACTATTTTAAGGTGAACAAATCAGTGGCATTTAGTATATTCACAATGTTGTGCCACCTCTATCCAATTCCAAAGCATGTTAATCACTCCAAAAAGAAAATGCACACCCATTAGGCAGTTGCTCCCCATTTCTCCCTATCCCCAGGCCCTGACAACCACCAATCTATGTTCTGTCCTATAAATGTATACTTCACTCTGGATATTTCATATAAATGGAGTCATATAATGTGACCTTTTGTGTCTGACTTATTTCACTTATCAAAATGTTTTCAAGGTTCACCACATTGTGGCATGTATCAGTAGTTTTTTTATAACTGAATAATATTCTATGGTATGTAGATGTCACAATTTGTTTACCTATTCTCCATCTATGAGTATTTGAACCACTTCTATCAGTTGGCCTTGGTAAACAATGTTACTATGAACATGCATGTACATATATTTGATACCTATTTTCATTCCTTTTTGGTATACATCTACACCCAGAATTGCTATATCATAATTTTATGTTTAAATTTTTAAATCACTGCCAAAACTGTTTCCTACAGAGACTGAACCATTTCACATTGCCACCAGTAATGTACAGGGTTCCAATTTCTCCACTTCCTTGCCAACAATTGTTCTTACGGTCTTTTTCTCATCATGCTAATGGGCATGAAGTGGTATGTCACTGTGCTTTTCATTTGCATTTCCCTCATCACTAATTAGTCAGTATTTGTTCATTGGCATGTCAGCCATCTGTATATCATCTTTGGAGAAGGGTCTATTTGAGTCCTTTGTCTTCAGTTGTGTTGTCTTTATTGTTGAGTTGCAAGAGTTTTAGTTCTTATATTTAAGTCATTGATATATTTTGAGTTAATTTTTTAATGTGGTTAGAGGTAGGGGTCCTAGTGTATTCTTTTGCATATGGGTATTCAGTTGTTCCAGAACCACTTGACACGCTGTCAAAAACCAATAAACTAGTTCTATCCCATATGTCTCTATTTACCCTTATGCCAGTATCACAGTTTTGATTACTGTAGCTTTACAGTATGTTTTGAAATGGGGAACTATGAGTCCTCCAATTCTGTTCATTTTCAAGACTGTTTTGGCTATTTGGGCCCACTGCAATTCCACATGAATTTGATGATTAGCTTTTCCAGTTCTGCAAAAATGGTCACTGGAATTTTTATATGAACTGCACTGAATCAGAACTTTGTTTTGCATAGTATGTCATCTTAACAATATGAAGTTTTCCAATCCATAAACAGATAATGTCTTTCCATTTATTTAGATCTTCTTTAATTTCTTCCAGCAATGTTTTGTGGGTTTTGTGTACAAGTCTTTCAACTTCTATACATTTTTGGACACTACTGTAGGTGGAATTTCTGATTTTCTTTTTGGATTGTTCACTGCTGACATACAGAAATAAACTGTGTTCTGTGTTGATCTTGTGCCTACTTTTCTGAACTCATTTATTAGCTCTATCATGTTTTTCTGGAGATTCTTTGGCATTTTCTATAGAGATCATATCATCTGCAAATAGAAACAGTTTTACTTCCTCCTTCCCAATTTGGCTTTTCTTTCTTTTCTTGCCTAACTTCTCTGGCTGTAACTTCCAGTACAATGTTGAATAGCAGTGGTGAGAATAGACATCCTTGTCTTGTTCCTGATCATAAGGAGAAAGTTTTTAGTTTTCACCACTGAGTTGGATGTCAGCTGTGGATTTTTCATAAATGCCTTTTATCATGTTGAAGAAATTCCCTTCTATTCCTAGTTTTTGGGTGTTTCTATTATGAACAGGTGTTGGATTTTATCAAATGCTTTCTGTACTGAGATGATAATGTATTTTTTTCTCCCCCTTCATTCTATTAATGTGATGTATTACACTGATTTTCCTATGATGAACTGCCCTTAAATCTTAGGATAAATCCCACTTTATCATGGTGTATAAGCCTTTAAATATACTGCTGGATTCCATTCATTAGTATTTTGTTGAAGATTTCTGCATCTATATTCACAAGTAGTATTAATCTGTAGTTCTGGGGGGCTTTTGTTCTTTTTTTTTCTAGTGATGTCTTTGGCTTTGGTATTAGAGTAATCCTGATCTCACAGAATGAGTTATGAAGTATTCTCTCCTCCCCTATTTTTTAGAAGAGTTTGAGAAAGATTGGTGTTAATTCTTAAAATGTTTGGTAGAATTCATCAGTGAATGACTTTTGTTTGGGAGGTAATTTTTTTCTTACTGTTTTAATCTGTGTACTTGTTACAGGTCTGTTTATGTTTTCTATTTCTTCTTGAGTCAGTTTTGGTAATCTGTGCTTCCATGAATTTGTCCATTTCATGTAGATTTTATTCAATTTGTTGACATACAATTATTCACAGTATTTTCTTAATCATTATTCCTTTAAGGTCAGTGGTAATGTCCCCATTTTCATTTCTAATTTTAATTATACACATCTTTGCTTTTTTTTCCTTTGTCAATATAGCTAAAGATTTGTCAATCGTATTGATAGTTACAAAGAACCAACCTTTGGTTTTGCCGATTCTCTATATTGTTTCCTATTCTCTATTTCATTTATCTCCACTTTGATCTGCCATTTCCTTTCTTTGGCTAGCATTGGGTTAATTTGCTCTTTTTCTAGTTTCCTTAAGGTGAAAAGTTAGGTTATTTATTTGAGATCTTTCTTCTTTTTAAATATAGGTATTTTACTGCTATAAATTTCCAAGCACTGTTTTCACTGCATTCCATATATGACATATTGTTTTCATTTTCATTTGTCTCTAATTTTCTAATTTCTCCTCTGATTTCTTCTTTGACTTACTGGTTATTTGAGTGTGTTGTTTAATTTCCATATATTCTGAGTTTTCAGTACTCTGTTATTGATTTCTAGCTTCACTCCATTGTGACCAGAGAATAAGCATTTTATGATTTCAGTTGTTTGTGTTGAGACTTGTTTTGTGGCCTAACATATGATCGATCTATCCCTGGAGGATGTTTTATATGTACTTGGGAAGAACATTTTAAGCTGTTGCTGGGTGTTCTATATACATCTATTAAGGTCTAACTGGCTTATGGTTTTGTTCAAGTCCTCTATTTCCTTCCTGATCATCTGTATAGATGTTCTCTCTCTTCCTCAAGGTGAGGCAAGCATTTTAATTTTTATTATATAACGAAACATACGCATTTTACACTGCTGGATTCTGAATTATGTTACATTCCTCTAAACAGTGAACTTTATTTTGGTGCAGTTAAGTTACTTGGACTCACTTCGAGCCTTTTTGAGGACTCTTTCCAATGTCCTATGTATTACCAGGTCTTTATACTGTGGAGAGTAGAAACACAAACTATTTCCAGCCTTGTCCAAGCTCTAAAATTGTTTTCTTACTGCTTTCCAGTAGTTCTTTCCCTGGTTTTGAATAGGTTCTGTAATGTATTTCAAATGAGAACTCTGCCAAAGACTCAAGGAAAACCCTCTGCAAATCTCCAGAATGCATAAATGCTTGAGTGTACTCTTTAACATGTATTCACATCTCTTCCCCCAAGATCCCTTGTCTCTGGTACTCTGCCTTGCAATTCTAACTACCTTGGCCTTCCCAAACTCATCTTTGTTTCCTAATTTCAACAAGACTGGGCTGTTTTGGTTCTTCCATTTTGCACTGCAGCCTGTAAACAACTTGTCAACAACTTCTAGGCTCTACTGCAAACCAGTTCAATAGATGGGCTTATCTCATGTGTTTCCATTATTCGGGGACCACAGTCTGGTGCCATCTGTCATCCAATGCCTAATAACCACTGTTTACATATTTGTATGTTCTCATGTTAAGGAGGAAGGGTGCATTATTGCTGCATAACAATTTACCCCCAACTTAGCAGTTTAAAGAGCCTTTTTTTTTCCCACGGTTTCTGAGGTTTAGCATTCAGAAAGCAGTTTTAGCTGGGTGGTTGTGGCTCAGGATATCATTAGGTTGCAGTCAAGATGTAGGTAGACCAGTAGTATAGGTCTAGAAGCTTGGCAAGGACTGAAAGATTTGTTTCCAAGAAGGCTTAGTCACACCCTGTTGGCTAGAGGCCTCAGTTCCTTGTTAGCTGTTGGCAGGAGGCCTCAATTTCTCACCACATGGGGCTCGTCATAGGGCCATTCAGGACATGTAGATAATTACTCTGAGTGAGCAATGGGAGAGGGCATGTTGCACTAATCAAGCAAGAGGAGGAGACAGAACCTATAATGTCTTTTATAACCTATCCCTGGAAATGATCCACCTCTTCCACCATTCTCTATTGGTCACACAAACAATGTGCGAGAGGATTACACAATGGTGTAAATACCAGGAGGCAGGGATCATTGGCGGCAATCTTGGAAGCTAGCTACACAGAGGGAAAAATCCTGTTATGCCAGTATGGCAGAAAACCAAAACCCTATACATTTTAGTCTCATGTTTACTATTTTTTAATCTTTTCACTGTAGACTGCATCCTCTAACTTCAAGATAGATAGGCAGATTGTAGACCCTACTCTACAACCAGACTTGGAGAAAAAATAACTAAGAGCAGCAGCTTTTCACAGAAAAGAATGGAGTTCCTGATGCCTATGGCAAAAAAGAGAAGCAGAGCACATGCACCTGACCAAAGCCTGGGAAGTGTGTGAGTGCTTCATTTCCCCAAACCACTTTACTCTAATAACCAACCTAAATACCTTCCCTCCTTTTTCATCGATCTCCAGAGCCAGGTAGCAATAGCAGTATTACTTACTGGTAGTAGCAATAGTTACAGCATTTTGCCTTTGTTATCTCAATTACTCCTTACAACAAAACCGTGAGGTACGTATCATCATTCCCTAAACTCTGGGCCTCTGTTTCTTGATGATCACACCCTGGCTTTACACTTTACAGTGTATCCTGTACAGCTTTATTCTTCCTATATAATACCTAGCTCCCTCTTGCCCTATAGGGTTCTCCCACTCCTCTGGCACTGTTTGTCCTTCCTTTTCCCCCATTCCACTTGAGTCAGGCCTTAAAGCTTCCTGTTACCTTCCACATTCCCAACACCTACTACCAAACACCTTTAAAAGGAACCACTGTTAATCTCCTGCTCGGAGCCCAGCAGCCTAATACAGACTTCCAACCCCTTAGGACACACTGCCCTGGCAAGTTTGCCTCGCCAAGTAATCCCCCAAAATTTGCCCTTCATCAGCCACTCATTTAAAAATACTGTATCACAGCACATGTGCCTCCTTAATTTATATTTGCTACAGCTTAATGTTAAAATGGGTCGACTTTCCCTAGGGCTTATAATTAATCATTAGGGAGAAAAGTCTAAAATATATCAAACTCCTACTTAGTACCCTAGAAATCTCATTAGTTATTTGATGAATAATGAATGAAAAAATATAAAGTAATTACTATAAATATTAGCTCAGAAAATTATCAAGGGGGTATAATTCAAGTAATTTTATTTACAAATAAAAAGGAAAAGACATCAGTGGACACATATAAGCAATTCACAAAAGACAAAACACAAAAGAACAAATACAAGCAAATCTTCAAGTGCAAATTAAAATACCACTTTTTGTCAGACAGATTGGCAAAGACTGAAAATTTGTCAAGGAAGTAAGGAAACAGGCATTCTAATAGATATGCTTTTGTAATTTTGGTATTTATGCATCAAGTATCTTTAAAATCACACACCCCTTTGACCAATATTTCCATTTCTACTAGTCAATTACAAGAAAGTAAAGGACAAAGGAACATATGTATATTTAAAGAAAAATCACTGTGGCACTATCTATAATATAAAATCTGTCCAACAATAAGGGTTTGATTAAATAAATTTTAGTACTTCCAAACTATGGATTATTAAGTCACTTTAGTATACTACTTATTATAAAATCCCCATTTTTTAAAACAACATATATTCATATAATAACCTACCTGAATAGAAAAAAATCTAGAGGTATACACCCCAAATGTTAGCAGTGATTATCTCTGTAAAAGAATAGTGGAGTTATTTAATGGTTTTTCTTTTTGCTTACCTAAACCACTTTATTTTTCAACATAAATGGCACACAGATAACAACACACATTCTTAAAGGGCAAAAGTAAAAAATGAAGAGCACAATTTAAAGGTAGACGTGCCATTGTCATTATTAGAACATGCAATATTGCCATGTTCCCTAATAATCATGTCAGGCAGAATTAATAAAGTATCAAATAACTTAGTATTCAATGGCCTAGTTTTTAATTAGTTCTAGGAATACACATGGAAGAATCTGTTAGTATTATTCAGGCATATTAGACAACAAACAAAAAGGCCTCCCAAATGAAAATTTAGTACTAATCACAAAGAGTGTTGAAAAATTACACAGTAAAAATTCTCAACTGCTTCAAAATGGCAGCTTCAATGGCCTTTTCAAGCCTTTTCACATTGATCTTAAGAACCCTCACCCTATTGAGAAAACAGTCACCATGAAAATGATAAAACATAAATTTAAGAATTCAATATGACTTTAGGTTTGGCTGAAGGAAAAAGTGTTCTCTACAATTTCTACTATTCCAAATTAGGTTAATTTTTTCCCTCAGACTTGAATATTTTGGGAAATAAAACTTAACAATAAGAGAGGGTCCCGAAGTGAATCTAGGAGTACGTATCTATACAAGCAAAGCATCTTTATCTTCAGGCACTGCGTACAATTTCTAGCCAAAGCCAAAGGAACTGCTTGTGGCCACGGAAAATGTTGCCCAGGAATTGTCTGGAATGCCTGATTCCACATGACCAGGGGCACACTTAGTAGATCCTCATAATGATTCATCTATAAACTATAATTTTCAATGATGTTGAAATAAACATGAAGTGAATAATAAAATAAAGGCATAAAATGAATAATCACTTCCATCCATCTATGCTAGAATATGAAACAAACTATTCTAACTGTACATATAATTGATGGCAGGTAACCATACAGTCATTTATAGGCAACTTCACACCTACGGCTTAATGTGCAAGTCATGCCCCATAGAGCTCCATCAACGTATCCAACGGGATTTGACAGCAACTGTGAAGGTGCAAAGCACTAAGCACAGTACAGCTTTAAGATTCCCTTAGTCCTATACCAGTAATGTCTCTGATGAAAGCAATATTCATTGCACAAGAAAATTTTCTAGTACAAGGAGAAAAATCAAAGAACAACTCTGCATAAGGAAGAGATTTTATGTTAATGGGCTTTGTGCAAAGCAAGCATCTTATAATACCTGAACTGACAACACAATTAGGTGGTTACTGTTGAAAAGAATGGATATCTCCTTGTACCAAGCACCATTCATCCACTCATTGAACAAATACATGAAAACCATATACAACAACAACTAGTCTATGACCTGGGGATACAAGAGAAAACAAGCAAAATTACTGCCTTCATGGAACATACCATCTAACAAGGAAGACAGACATTAAACAAATAATTACATATTTGAATATAACTGCAAATGTCAGGATGTCATGAAATAAAAGGGCAAGGTGCTGTAACAGCAAATACAAGACCTGTGAGCCAAACACAGAGGGGAAGAGAGGTCCAGGCAGAGGTCATCTGAGCAAAGCCCCTGCAGCTGGAACAACCTTGCCCAATCCAGGAACTCAAACACTCCAATGTACATGAAGCATTTAGATTGTTTCCTGGGCACAGATTAAGTCTAAGATGTACAAAGATACCCAAGTTAAGAAATCAAGTTGGTAACTGCCACATGAGTCTGGAGCTCAGAAAAAGAGGTCTATACCAAGTATAAAAAAAGTCAGGCTTAGAGATGGTGTGTGATATCGAACTGGAAGAGATTTCTTAGGTAATGTGAGCTGGACTGAGGGGAGGGAAGGAGAGGACTACATTTTCAAATCACAAAAAAGAGTTGCTTTCTTGCAACCAAATTACTTCTCTTTTGATATGACTTCATTTGATTTGAAATAAAACAAATTATTTTCTAATATTTTAACTGATACAATGACCTATTTGTCCAGAAAAAATAAAATTAAATGTGTTTAGTTCTTGGAGAAATGCCAGTGAGTCTAAGCATTATATGCTATAATTTAGCAGAGGGTCTTTCAGTGAGTCTAAGCATTATATGCTATAATTTAGCAGAGGACTTCTTTCTAGCCTTGGAATTTCCAGTGCCCTAGAATACGAACCTTTTTTTAATACACAGATACAACTATTTCACAAGGTTTGTCACTAGAAGTGCTTTCATTCTGTAGAACTGCCACCTACGGAAGCTAGATCACGATTAGGAGCATTCTGGACATACCAGGTCCTGGAGGAATGTGATATCAAAAGAACAGACATATCTGCCCTGCATGCTCAAAAGTTACCAACTTTCAAAACTATCACTATAATCCTTCAACAACCTGCCTTGCAGTCTCCTGTGATGAATATACAGTATGTAATTTCTCTATAAAGCAGAGGTCGGGTTATGGTTATAGAAAAGCTGAGTTAAAATGTTCCACAATTTATGGCCCAAGCAACCATGTTAGTATGACATGCCTTAGCACAAACTCACCTGATTTATTTGAAGCATGTTAAAACAATATTGACCAAACTGATGTGTCCCTCACGGCTCCACAAACTGGAAAATGAAAATGGAGAAAATAAAGTTCAACTTAGTTGTTGATTTCAATGATCAGCAATTTACACACACATCCTTAATCAAAATCAAACATAAAATTGAGTAGATCTACATCAATGTAGAACTTTCTATGATGATAAACATGTTCTATATCCATGCTACCCAATCCAGCGGCCACAACCCACAACTGAAATATGGCTAATGCAACCAAGAAAGTAAATTTTTAATTTTCTTTAATGTTAATTTAAATAACCACGTGTGGCTAGTGGCTACCACACTGGATAGTGCAGATCTAGGTTGAATAAAGTCCCTTCTGGTTCTAGAGTTCTAAGACAATTCCAGCAAATGTGAAGCTGTTAAAAACAATCTAAGAAGTTTCAGATTAACTTAATACATCAACTCAATATTAATTCAGGTTAATTTAATACACACTCCTCTTTCTCCAGTGTCATTTTATACAGCTTTGTTTCCACCCTCTATAAGATAAATTAAGCTTAAAGAAGATGTGCAATACATATGTACTCAGGTGGTCATTTTATTATCATTATAAAAACAGCATACACACAAATTTCACATAAGCTTTTCAAAAAGAAAATCACCATCCTGACACATCCCACTGTTACATGCAGATTTATTTCCTCCTGGGTTTAATCTCCTTGCCACAGTCGTATTTCATATGGCCAATGTCTTCTCTGTTTCATTTAAAGATAAGATACCAAAAAGGGTGGGAAGAGTAATCATGTGTTCACATAATGGGAAAAGTTCATCAAAAATAAATAAATTATGGACAGACCCCCCCACCCCAAAAACAATTATCTAAAAAGCAACAGTCTTGATATACAGCAAAAGAGCTAAATCCAATCACTTCTGTAGAAATGTTTATGCTGTAAAATTTTAATACTGAAGCCAAAGTTCTTGATATACATATACACACTATATATACAAATACACACATACACACACAATAGAAACACTATAAACACACAAATGTATATATTTATATTAAAATATACAAAATACAAGTATATAAGCATATCTTATATATAAATGTACTGTATAAAATAGGTATGTGTATAAAACTTTAATAATGAATCCTTGCTCAAAAGCAGATTCCTGAAATACATATATACACAGATACACCATATATATGTGCATGTGTA
Organism: Smutsia gigantea; assembly: GCA_032199065.1. NCBI lineage: Eukaryota > Metazoa > Chordata > Mammalia > Pholidota > Manidae > Smutsia > Smutsia gigantea. Next base: position 58,830 of record JAVSCE010000905.1, on the reverse strand, counting down.
TATTTGACTACCATTTTTTCAAGATGACAAACTGGGGTCAAACTGGCACTTTGAAAGTTTTTAATATAATTCTTAATAAGGATCTCAGCATTTGAATCAATTTTTATATTCTCCACGAGAATATTGTGCTGTAGAAATAGCACAAGGTCACCTGCTCTCATTCTCTCCCTTGTCTGCTCTGAGGGAAGCAACTGGTATACTGTGAGCTGCCCTTTCAACAGGTCCATGTGGCAAAGAACTGAAGGAGGCCTTCTGACCAAGAGCCCCCAGAAACCAAATCCTGGCCAAGAGCAATATGAATGAAGTTGGAAGCAGAACTTCCCCCAGTTGAACTTTCTAATGAGACGATAGCCCCCATGACAGCGTATGTATAACCTCATAAGTGACCCTAAGCCACAGGGACCCAGATAGGCTGCACCCAGATTTCTAACCCCAGAAACTGAGATAATAAAAGTTTGTTTTTTTAAGCCCTAATTTCTGGAGTAATTTGATGTGCAACAATAAATAAGATGTACTGTTCAACTCTAAAGTTCTATAATCCTATGGTGCTTTAAATATTAACATATTTAGGTAGGCCAAAAAAAACTCCTTGTTCAGAGTGAGCAAATCAGTAACATTAGAATTTGAAAATGGTAAACTATGAAACTTAAACATTTACATTTTATTCAAAAAATGAAATCATTAAAAACTGTAGCATTAGTCAAATGGTATTAAAATACACTAGCTATGTAACTAAAAATACAGACCCAAACAATTTTCACTTTTTAAAACTGATACAATTCATTGGAAGTTAAAATGTGAATAAACCAGTTAAGAACATCTCAGTATTTTAGTGTCCCTTACTTTCTTGAATTTAACATTTAGCAAGCACTCACCAAATTTGAGAATCGCCTGTCTTTAGTTAATGAGAGCCTCTGAAAGTTACAAATGCCTATCTATCCATCTGTATGTGTTGTTACTTCAGTATTAGCGCTCTGTAACACTGATGGCTGATTTCGAGAGGTAGGCACAATAAGATGGGGTACGGTTTTTAAAGTTCTGATATTTTTCTTGTTCCTTAAAATCAGCTTTATTGAGGCATTAACTTATATACAATAAAATTCACTCATTTTAAGTGTTCAATTCAATGCAAACAGTTTTGTTTTCAAAAATGAAAGCGCCTATTTGCTTTAAATTCCTTTCAATTTTAAATATTCTGTAAACCTTTCCTTCACAGTTATAAAGATCTGTACAAAATAAAATATGAAACTAATAGGTCTATAACAGCATTCTGGGGTAACGGGGTAACATTCTGAACTTACTCTTTTTCACAAAGAAGTTATATTAGGTTTATATAAATATAAAAATAATTCACAACTATACCATGGGCAATTCAGAATGTCCACAGTGGCACATGTCTTTATCACCTCATTTCTCCTTTAAAGACAAGACTGGTCTACTGTCCTATATTTATAAAACAATCTGATAAAATATCAATGCATATCAATAAAATGCACAGTAGTTTATACTGCCGATGGCTTCATGAAATTCACCTCTCCCTTCTCTGTCAAAAAAGTTTCCAGCTACGGTTCTTTCCAAATACAGCTAAGTACTTTTGAAACCTATTCACATGTCCTAAAAATGCCCTACAGTGATATCCACTCAGGCATATTAGGACATGCAGTTCCAGATTCCAAGCTACTAAATGAAAACAGGCAGGGCAGCTTATGGGGAGAGGGCACCGCTAACTGGAGACTAGCAGCTTGTGAAGAATTAAAGGTCCAACAAGTACCTGAAATGCACTGCTGATATAACTCCCTGCTTTTATGATAAATTACATTTTGCCCATCTGGCAAACTGAAAGCTGTACAAAATTAAATATATAATATTCTCAACAAATACTGCTTTATAAAATGACATTACTAAGCTAAAGTATCTATAAATTTTTATGTCAGCATCCATCCCACAATTGATAGGCCATCCTCACTTAGATGTCTTTTGACAGTAAGAAAGGCAAAAACATTTCTTATCCTCATTCTTAGACGTCAAACTATGCAAAACTATCAACCCAAAGCTTCTTACTCTAAAAATTCACTGAGTCCTTAAAAGAGTTAAAAAATAGTTTTTATTTTCATTTCTTTTTAAAAATAGATACTCAAAAACAACTTTTCATTTAAGAAAAACAAAAGTGTTAAATGTTAGTATTTCCTAAGAGCCTATGAAAGATTCTAAGCATACAGAAATCTTACTTGATGAACGACTTCACTGAAAAACTCCACATACCACCAGCCAAAAAGGAAAACTTAATCAGATACCAATTTTATATGCCATGTGCTATATTTTGCCATTTGTACATTAACTCATTCTATCTTCACCTTGGGATGTAATGTTATCCCCATTTTTCTAGAAGGTGGGTTACTTCCATTGTTAGGATTAAAACCCAGTATGGTCTGGTTCAAAGTCCTCTTGTCTTCATTATATATTAAATTATAAATAAAGACTTGCCTTCTTATAATTTTTCCTAGAGGCTTGACCTCTAGGACAACACAATGGCAAGGCTCTTACATAGAACTTAGGGGATTTAGTCAAAATCAAACAATTACACATATACAAATATAGATTATAACTATTATGGATTCTAGACACTCATCTAACATTTTCTTGAGACACAAATATATCTGAATGATTTGATCATACTATGCATGTCTAGAACAATTCAATCTAATATTAACACAATTCAATTTTGCAGTATCTAGGTTTTTCCCTCTTTATTATGCACTATACACATAAATGATCAGCTATCCAGCACTCAGAAGTGCACAAAGGAAGACACAGTAATAGGAGTAATGAGATTATCCACACACACACAAAAAAAAAAACAGAGGCCAATTATAGCTTCCAGAACCTGATCCTAAAACAGGAAAACCACTCAGCCTTACTTCCTGTATTGTTTATAATAAATATTTGACGACCATCTTAGGTATTTCTGATATTCTTATTCTTTGTTGAAAGCCAGACCAAGCCAATCTAACGTAGAACTTCATCCCAGGCAAGCCAAGTAAGCTAAAATGTAAAATTTATAAGATTTCCTATGCTGAAGTATTTAGGAGTAGAGAGCCATGATGTATGTAACTTACCCTCAAGTGGTTCAGGAAAAACACAGTATTTGTGTAAGAGAGATCATGTGATAAATGGGTAAAATAGTAACAGGTGAATCTGAGTAAAGGTTACATGAGTGTTCTTATTCCTGCTACTTTTCAGTAAATTTTAAATTATTTCCAAATAAAAAGTTAACGCTTAATGACATGGCATTCTGTCTGAAATTAACAATACATATTTAGATTACACAGCAACATTTTGACAAACGCAAAACATCGGTTTTTAAGGAAAAATTTAGTGATTTGTAAGCAAATATGCACCATATCCTACCGACTAATGATCACTTATGAATAAATTTCAAACTATATTGCCATGTAATGAAATGTGGCAATGGTGACTTGAAACAAAACGGGGGGAAAAGCACACACACCACGTAGTTTGGCTTAAGTGCTTCACAAATTTAATAGAGGCCTTCTGCAAAATGCAGCAAATCTACAATTCAAGTGGTATGTGAGATCTCTGATTTGCAGTAAAACATAAAGTGAAAAATGAAAAATCTGCCCTATTAGAAAACAATACAGATGCAGGATGTCTTGGTTTTGATGGTTTTATTAAATAAGATTCTTTTTCCACTGAAACTCAGTTTACATCTTAAGAAAGCAAGTACAGGGAAGAACTATCCTTCTGGGTAAATGTTGCAATCTTGTTTCTTACAGGGTTATTATTATCCTGCCTGCCCATCACAACTTTGATTTCAAATGTGCACCATGCCTTCTTAAAACATAAGGACGCATCAGAAGAGAAGTAAAACATAAGGATGCATCAGAAGAGAAGTAATGCTCAGGAAAAGTTCAACAAAATTGTGAAATCAACTATCAAAAATAAATGTTAACAGTCAAAGACCTTTTAAGGATCATCTCTATCCTTTCTGCAGAAACCACCCCCTTTAAAATCCTTTACTACACCCCCCCTAATTGAATGGTCCTTCTCTACCCAAGTTCTTAACCTTTGCAAGGGGCTGGGGCTGTCCCTCCTAAGAAAATTATTCACAAACGTAAAATTCTGCACATTATTTCCAGGGATTTCCACAACCCGGAGGCCATTATCCCTGCCCCCCTCCCTAAGAACCCCAGCTTAAGGTCTCAATTGCCTCTGCAGAACAGCCCCCTCGTCATCGTCTCCGGCTGGGACTGTAGGTTCTGCCTTCACATCGCGGCTCCCGTAACTGATCTTTGTCTCTTCCCTCAACTCCCTTCACCTCCGCAAGGTCACTAACTGCCAACTACCCCTTTAAGCCGAGCCACACGGTAGTAGTTCGTGAGAGCCACAGCAGAACTTGCCTGCCGTAGGATATATTTTGCCCCACGGCCCCACCTACCCTCCCCGTGTCGGCGCGTGACGTCCTTACCACTTGCCCATCACACACCGCCCCCGGCGCGCCCCTCCAGCGCCCGCAGGCCCGTTCCCGCACACTCTCCGAGGCCCTTCCTCCATCCCCGCCCTCCGCGCCGCAGGGACCCACCCCGGGGCCCTCCCCAGGCTCTCCCAGGTCGCCGCTCCACCCGCCGTGCCCGCGCCTGCCGTTCCCAGGCCCCACGCCCCCAGCCCCCAGCCCCCAGCCCCCAGCCGCCAGCCGCCAGCCCCTCCGTCGGCTGCGGCCGCCCACCACCCCGACCTCGCCGGTGCCGGCCTCCCAGCCTTCCCCCGCCCCTCCCCTCCGGACACCTGTGCAGGGCCACCCCCGGCACCTACACCCCCCACCCCCCGGGGCGTCCGCCGCCTTCCTCCCCTCCCCCCCGCCGAGGGAGCCCGAGGAGGGAGGGGCGGCGCGGGGGAGGGGAGGCCGCGGAGGGCCGCGCTCCTCGGGGTTCGCCGCGCGCCGCCGCCCTGCAGGGCTCCCCAGCGCCCTCTGTCTCCTCCACCAACGGGGCGGAAGTCGGGGCCTCCCGGACGCCCCCAATGGCGAGATTTACCTTCTTGCCAGGGACGCTCGGCAGACGGCTTCAACATTGGCAAACACTACAGAGAACTGACCCCGCTCGGCCGCCGCCGCCGGCTTCCACCCCTCGGGCTCCCCGCCCCCCGCCTCCGCCGCCTCCCCTGAGCTCCGCCGCGCGCCCTCCCGGGCCGCGCCCTCGCCCCGCGCCCCGGCCGCGCAGCCGCTCCCGCACCCCTGCTGGCGCGCGCGCGCGCTCCCGGTCTCCGCGGCTCCGGCCGCGCGCCCTACGCCGGCCCTCCCTCCTTTCCGCCTCCCGCCGGCCCGCGGCCGAGCGCGGCCATTGTTCGCGGCGCCGCTCCCGCCCCCTGGCGGCCATCCGGTCCCTCGCAGTAGCGGGTGCTGCGGTGCTGGTGCCGATATGCCGGGCCCGGGGCGAGCGCTGTTCCGCCGGGCCTTGAGAACAAGGGCGAGCGAATGCGGGGAGCGCGCCCGGTCCGCAATTTCCTTGTCCGCGGCCCGGCTTCCCGCCCCGGCTCCCCGCCCACTTCGGCTGCAAAGGGTGGGCCTGGGGCAGCCCCTTCCACACCTGCACTCAGCAGCTGCCTTCCTCGCCCAGTTGACCCCCTTCTCTTTCTAGACGGTGGTTTGCGTCAGGATTGCCTGTGCATACCTTCCTCAGGCTCTCTGGCTGCCCCCCTCTGCTCTGCTGGCGACACGCGACCATCCCGCGTCTGCTCCGGCCGCCGCTGTGTGATGCACGGTTTAGCGGATCCAGCACCTTTCCAGACCGGGGGAAGGAGGGGGGCGGAGGAGGAGGGGAGGACGTTAGTGCAACTGTCTTGCCCAGAAAACACTAGTGATCAGTTATCACCTGCTCTCCAAGATAGGCAGCGGGCCAGACATCCTCCTCGACCAAAAAAATCGTTTTTGGTCACATGAAAAAGAAATCCTTGGAGCCAAAAATGAGGACCATCTGAGAAAAATGCCCTAGATCCTAGGTTGTTGAGGCAGGCGTACCAGAAAACTCGAATTACTTCTTGCTTCGCCCTGGTTTTTGATGTGGGTTACTAATGTCCAGATGACTTCAACCTAGTTAAACCCAATGAAATTTAACACCTCATTTAGTAAATGGCATCAAAAATAATTTGACAATAAATAAGTCTAGAAATAGAAATATAACTGTGTTTCCAGGAACTTATCATTTGCATCGTTGTTCCCAGGGTTCCTTCCCATTATCAATTCCTTGCCTGAGAAATGTTTACCAGGTCTGTGATTTCAGTCATCACCTGAAACCAACAGTGCCTCCTTTCTACAACTGGGAAGACAGTATTGCCTAATGGTTAAACCAAGGGCTCCAGAATTAGATAACTAGGCTTGTTTGTCCACTTGCTAAATAGGACCATGAGTATGTTAGTTACCCAATGAGGTAGTTTATTCTTTTGTTCAAGAGGAGATTACATGTGACAATATATATTTAAATGTGATTCTTATATATACAGCCTTTTAATCAGGGCCTGGCATGTGATAGGTCTCACGTGATAAAGAGAGTAGCTACTGCTACATTTTCCTTCTAAAACTCTCTTTTATGCTTTTTCCTCTTTTCACCTCTGCCAATTTCCTCAAACTTGACATGTTGCACCCTCCCTAAGTGCGCACTAGTCTTTGATTAATGACTCTAGCTGCTCACACCTAGCATCTAGTTGAATGTTTTGAATGAATACATGCCCTTTGTTCCAGCCAAGGGACAAGCCTCCTGCCTGGGTGCCTTTCCCTGGGCTATTCCCTCGCTGCAGTCCATCCTCCCCTCACCTGATAAACAGTATCACCCTTCAAATCATTCCAAAAGCATCTCCTGGAGAGTCATTCTCTGGCGCAGGCCCGTGCTGTTCTCCTGCCTCCCTCTTCCCTGACATGGCAGGGATGTTTGGTTCTGAGCTTGTCTCTACCCATCAACCAGTGCATTGTTTAAGGGCAGCTCTGTCTCATTCATTTTGTAGTCCCAACATCCAACAGCAAGTGGGGGAAGTAAGTGCTTTTGGAATAAATGGATGAGTTTATGCTTTAGAAAATGACTCTGGTCATTAGAAAATTCCCTTTGGTTCACATCATTAAAGTTAATTGAAAACTTGATGTCTGCTAACTTTTTCTTATAATCGATTTTAAGTCTTTGGTTATCCACTTGCTAACTGGGAGACCTGTTACATTTAAACCCCAAAGACAATGAATTTTTAAATACCTGTTATGTAGAAAAAATTGTCCTCTACCATTCTTTGGCTGGTAACTTGATATAAGACAGATGAACAGCAAAGAAACAAATTGAAGTAAATACATAAAGGAGGCCCCATAAGAATATGAGACCCAAGGACAAGTTGGACAATTGAGTTTTATATGCCATTTTGAGCTAAGGAGTGGGATAGGGGCCTAGGCTTCAAAGGGGAGAAGGATAATTCACAGGACAATAAGAAGAGCAGATGTTTGGTAATCTAGATGTTTGCCAAAATCATACAGAAAGATCATTCAGATAAGTTATCTCTGATTATAGCTCTCTCTCCCAGCCAGATCCCCTATCAAAATTCCTTTAGGTAGTTACGGGAGAGGTAAACGTTTTTCTTGAGTCTGCTGGGTCTTGATTGCCTTCACTCAGAATAATTCACATGCCTAAGTGGCATATTTGGGGGTCACGTATTCTGGTCCCCTTCAAGCCATAATTATCAGAGAGAAAACTGTTTTAAACTTGAATCAGTACTTTCAATTGCTCAAGGTATATTGCATCACTACATGAAATCACCTGAATAACATGGAAATCCACAAAAAGATCTATGATCTTCTTAGGATTTTACTTTAAAATAAAATATTTGTATGAGTCAGAAATAATGGATATTTAAAGAGGAGTGGTCCTATTGGCAGCTGATTTAAAACAAAGCAACAGATTTATTAATGCATCTTTATCAGGTGCCATTGCAGTCAAAAAATCAACAATCAAGAAAAAGATAAGGCTTTCAAACCCATCATGGTAAAGCTTGAGCAATTTGAATGTGACAGATTCCAGAATCACAAATAATGATTTCTCTTCCAGCTATGTCCTTCTAATGTCCTTTTCTTGACATCTATTCTTGTAAAATTCATCTAACCCTAGTAAACACCATATATTACTCTCCTTTATATGCTTATATCCAAACATATTTTTATCACTACACAGTATTTGTTTCTTCCAGTGCAACTTCAGCTCCTTGAAGACAAGAGCAAAGACTTCTTCATCTTTGCTTCTGCAGCACGTAGCACATTGCCTATAGTGATCAGTAAGTGCTGGTTGAATGAATGGATTAGTAAATTTGACAAATATTTACTGAGTACCTATTATATGCCAAGTACTATTTGTGGCCCAGGAATATATAGCAATGAAAAAATCACAAAGTCTTTGTCCTCATGGAACATACAGAGGAACGAATTAGAATACCATTCTGGAAATACCAATGTGTTTATGTGTGCACTAATAAATGTGTGATTTATTGGAACTCAGTATTTTTTTCCATAGCGATGATGTCAAATAGTTTTTAGGCCATCAGCTGCCTAAAAACACTGTACTAAAAAGTCAAAATAAATATTTTCTTTCATATGTATCATCTTTTCTCTAAATATCTCAATTTTGTTTTCTTTTGGATATATCTACACTTTTTACCATGCCAGAAATTTGATTTGGCTACATTCTATCATTTTGATTCTAATTTATAGTGACATTGTTTACATCTCAGTTTGAATCTTACTTAGCTAAAATACAAGATGAGATAGCTTACATTCTGCTTTTTCATCTCAATCTGTGTCTTACCATCTGTAAATGGGGCTCTTTTATTGAATGTGTACACTTGCAAAGCACTCATAGAAAGAGTTCTGTACCACGAGTGCTTTTTTTTTTTTTTTGGCTGTAATGATTGACACATTTTCATTTTGTTCATGACTACCCTGGGAAGCTCTCACCAGATCTTCTACTAGGTTAGCTTTGCCTGGTAGACCATCTGAGGGAAATAAAATTATGTTTTGTTTCATTAATTCCATTTGTTTTTTAGGGATGGGAGAGTGTGATGTAGTAATAGAATAAGAAATACTTATTTTGGTATTTGTCCAGGGTTCCTGGTACAAAGTTCTTAAAACCTTTGTAATTTTCCTAAGGGATAAGAGTGATAGGAGCAACTTTTGTTATCATATTTTATTTTTGTTCCCAGCTCCTGAAATAGCTGCAGAGTATTAAAGGAGTGTCTTTTGTTATTCATAACAGGCCTCTTTCAACCTCACCTGAATTTATGTTAATGAGATGACTTTTGTTTCCCTTTTCTTGTTCCTTAGAATTTTTTTATATTTAAGTACATATAAGAAAATGCACAAACCTTAGTGTACAGTTGATGAAATCTAACATGTGTATACACTCATGTAACCATTGCCCAGATCAAGATATCAAACATTCTAATTTTTCCCCCTCCACCTATTTCAGCCATGTCCCCACCTCCCACCTCTATGCCAACCACCAGCCTGTTCTCTGTGTCTACAAGTTAACAAGACAACTTTTGGAAAGCTCCTAAGGATGGGGCTCTGATTATCAGGGGAACCAACCATGTGATCAGAGGCTTGGACCTTTTAGCCCCACCCTTTGACCTCCAGGGAGGGAGAGGGACTGAAGATCACCAGTAGGCAATGACTTAATCAATCATGCCTACGTGATGAAACGTCCATGAAAATCCCTAACCCAAGTAGAGAGCTTCCGGGCTGCTGAGCACGTTGAGGTTCTGGAAAGGTGGCATGCCTGTGCAGGACACAGAAGTTCTGTGCCCTTTCCTCCATATCTTGTCCCAGGCCTCCCTTTAATTTGACTACCTGAGTTGTATCCTTTTATAATAAACCTATGATCTAGTAAGTGAACTGTTTTCCTGAGTTCTGTGAGCTGCTCTAGCAAATTACTGAATCTGAGGAAAGGGTGGTGGAAACCTGGGATTGATACCTGGCCTGTTAGAAGCACAGGTGAAAACCTGGACTTGCAACTGATCTAAATGAAGTCAGGGGAGTGGGGCAGTCAGTGGAGACTGAGGTCTTAACTGTGGGGTCTGTTCTAATCCCAGGCTGTTAATGACCAGAATTGCTTGGTGTGGAAAATCCATCCATCTGGTGCAGGAAGCATTGGTGTGAGTAGTAAAGTGTGTCTGTTTCATTCCATTTAGTTGATAGTATAGGAAAACATACCAGAGACTCTATATATAATTTGGCTTTATTCTCCCATCTTTACCCTAAATTTCTGATACTTTTCTTTGAACTATATGTATCTAACAAAGCCTAGACATTAGCCTTGTTGATAATTATTTAACTTCCCATGCAATGGACATAAATTTGTTCATCTGGTGTGAGGTGGGGTTGGGTGGCAAGTGTTGCTTCTTAGATAAAGTTCAGTGCCTTGGTCAAACACTTTGTAATTGTGACTGTTTCCACAGGCATCATCTTAAATCACTTCTCCATCTTTCCTCATTGTCCCACCCTTTTCAAAAGGCTTTAGTATTCATAAAACGTTCTTTCTCCCTTCCATTTATGAAGGAAGAACAAAACTGAACATTCCAGCTATTTATACCTTCTCATTCTTTCCTTTCTTCGGTAATTGTCAATGACATTCTGAATTAGTAATATATTGCAGTGTAATAAACTAATTTGTTTTAAAACAATAAATTTAATGTTTTAAAACAATAGCAATTTATTTAGTTCAGAAAGTTTGGGCAAAGCTCAATAGCTTGTCCCTAGGGGCTCCCTGCACTGTCAGCTAGGGCAGCTCACAGGCTAGGAGCCCAAATCATGAAAGGGCCTGGTCCCAGTTGTGGCTGATGCTGGCAGCCACTGGGACCTCATCTGGGGTTGTGAGCCAGAACACCTACCTGTGGCCTCTCTGCTAGCTGCTTGGCTTCCTTCCGCACAGCAGGGTGGCTGAATTCCAAGAAATAGGAAGTCAAATACACCAGTTTTTTTAGGCCTGAGCCAGAAGCTGGCAAAGATGTGCTGTGAATTCTGCCATATTCTGTTGGTCAAATTGTCATAGGGCCTAGATGCAAGGTGCAGACCTGACCCCATCTCTCCATGGGAGGCATGTCAAAGAATTTTACACATTCAAACAATGTCAAACAATTCACACATTCTCTGAAACATCATCCTGTCTTTTGATTGTATTGCTCCTGTGTTAAAATAAAGGTGACATTGAACATTTCCTCCCACAGATACCTGGGTCTGCATGAATCATGGCAGCTGACTTCACTCATCTAAGACCTTCCTCACCCACTGAAACAGTTGCATCCCTGAATTATGCTGATTACAAAAGCCAAGTTCAAGAGGAACAGGGCTTAGTATGCTTTTCTAGTCCACTCTCCTCCCCAGGTCAAGGTGGAGGCTTAGGCAAGTGAAGGCAGTTAGCAGCTCCAATAGAAGAGATGAAGGGGTAAGTTGGAAGCTGGAGGAAACCCCCAGGCAGTAACATGCAACATCTAATCATGCTGTGTTTCTGGGGCATGCTGCAGTTGGAAGTGGGCCATGCTGCCAGTGGGGAGGGGAGGAGGGACCAGCAGAAGGCAGCCAGGCCAGGTTGGGCCGACTGGCAGTGTCAAAGATGCTCATCTCCCAAAGCAGGGCTTGTTCCTTCTCTCCCAGTCCCACCCAAACATCACCTGCAGCCTCAAGCCATTTGTTCATTTGCTCATTCAACATATATGCCTATGACAGCATCCAGAACGTGCTACCCCAAAATAGGGTGCCTTGGAATAATGAATATTTTTAGCTAGAAGAATTTGAAACACAGCACATGCAGGAAGGACTTTCTGACCTTCCCCTGAAACAGGTCATAAACGCTACTGTAAGACGCACCCTCCCTATACCTGGAGGAAAGGGGCGGCATTCTTATCTTCAAAGATGAAGGCACACAGAGGAATCTGCACGGACAGGTCTTGCTAAGGTCCTGCCAGTTTACTACCCTTACCTCATAGCCTTTGTCCTGTCATATCCCCCTGTGACTTTTCAATCTTCACCAAACCTGCCACAAAAGCACACAGCTTAATCTTTTCTTCAGGTCTTCATTTCCTCATGAAGTCTCCATGTCATAAACTTATATTAGATAAAGTTGTATGCTTTTCTCTTGTTAATCTATCTTTTGTTACAAGGGTCCTAGTCGAGAACTTAGAAGGGTAAAGGAAAAACACTCTTTTCCTCCTCTATACCTTCCAGTGACAGTAGTTTCTTGGTTTTGCCTTCACCGTGTGGCCTACTGTTGTGATGACCAGACATCTTAGAGATACTCTCTGTCGTACCTGTATAATTTTTCCCTATGGAGGACTTTGAGGCCAGTGTCCTAAGCTCGCTCAGACCAACCAGAAATCTGAGCTTGGTCTAGCACCAAGCATCTGACTCAGTGCTCTCTTTAAATTTCATTTTAGTTATTATGGATAACAATTACCAAGGGATTGTATATCTCAGCTTTTGCTTGTTTGCATGTCTGTGGGTAAAATTGCAATATTTCCAGAATCTCTTCCCTGGCTTTAGTGCATCTCCATATCAATAGGTGTTTCCAAGGGGTGGAGAAAAGTAGTTATCTCCATATCAATAGGTAATTACAAGGGCTTCTCTGGACCAGAGAAGTTGGGTAGGGCCCCTTTTCCTGCTGCTGGGTCCTGAGAGACACGGGAGAGCAGAAGTCGATGACTGCTTGTAAGCAATAAACAGGCTTCTCTCACTTTATTTCTCCCTTTGATTTCAGTTTCAAAGGTATTTTGCCCCAGAGGATCCCCCCCCCAAAGTTAAGTCTTTATGCACCCAATAAACCAACTCCCAGGGGTTGGATCCATTTCTAAATTCCACTTTTAACTTTTATCTTTAGTAACAGCAGCAGAAATGTTGCTCCATCCATTAGTGACCACATGGCCACCTACGAATCAAAGGGTCTTTATTCCCAACCCTTTCATCCTTTCTTTTCCCTAGCCCTGTTTCCTTAAACAGGGCTGTTCTAACAAGTCCTACTTTTCTGACACCAACTAAAGGTAAATTTTTTAATATTCACACACTTCTAACACCAAATTTGAGAGGGTTTTTTCCACACTAAACAATTCTCCAACTCCCCAGACACTAACTGTGTATCCACAACTCAATTCAGTTTTGACACTAACCACCCAGAGTTAGTGCAGATCCCACAAGTTAAGGACTTGGTCCCATAAGACTGCTGCCACTTCAGGCTCCAGTCTCAGTCCTCTGGTGTTTCTGACCACCTTGGCTACAAATCAGATGTCCCCATGATCCCCTCCTTGGATTTGATACTTTTCTAGAAAAGCTGACAGAACTCAGGAAAACACTCAAGTTTATCAGTTCATAATAAAGGATAAAGATGAACAGCTGTTAGGCAGAAAAATAGATATGAGCAGGTTGGAAAAAGAATAAGGTCAGTAAAGCCCACTAGAAAGGAATCAGAGTTAACCAGTTAAAACTAGAAAGCCAGAAGATACTCAGAATTAATCAGTTAAAGCTCAAAAGGTCAGAACCAACTTGGCCTTGAATGTTTGAATATTCCCCAGAAAGGAAAAGTATCTGAGCACAGCCCATGTCTTCATTGTGTCAATTAGATCATGCCATTGTAAGATTTACTCTAGCCTGCTAAAAGGCCCACATATAAACAGCATAATAAAGACAGGAAGATTCCATTTTAAAGCTAAAATTGCATTTTAAAATCCAAGAAGTTAAGAAGTAACTTAACATACTCTTGAGCAAACAGACAATAACTCAGTCCCCTTGGAGGAAGGTCAGGCAGACTTGATCGAAATGTTCCCAGACCAGGAAGCTGCTATCCTGGGAGGAAACCAGAGCACTAAATTTCTTGGGTTAAGCTAATTTTGCAGAACTCTCTGGAAGACTGATAAGAAGAAACTTAATGTCTCATCAAAGGTACTTGAGACCACTTAACAAGTCCACACCCCTAGTCCTTTGTCACATTCCTGAAAAATCCTTAAAAGGGGGCACCCCCAACTTTTCAGTACACACCTCTCTCTGGGGTCACCTGCCCTTTCTAAGTGCGTAACTTTAACTTTCTCCCAATCTTTCAGTGTGCCTCTCTTTCTCTGAAGTAGCCCACTCTCCCTTTTCTCTGAGTGTGCACTTCCTTTTTTTCTATTAAATTATTATTGATATACACTCTTTATACACTCTTATGAAGGTTTCACATGAAAAAACAATCTGGTTACTACATTCACCCATATTATTGTGTCCCCCCATACCCCACTGCATTCACTGCCCATCAGTGTAGTAAGATGCCACAGAGTCACTATTTGCCTTCCCTGTGTTACACTGTCTTCCCCATGATCCCCCCACACCATGTGTGCCAATCATAATACCCCTCAATCCCCTTCTCCCTCCCTCCCTACCTGCCATCCCCACCCCTCCCCTTTGGTACTGCTAGTCCCTTCTTGGAGTCTGTGAGTCTGCTGCTGTTCTGTTCCTTCAGTTTTGCTTCACTGTTATACTCCACAAATGAGGGAAATCATTTGATACTTGTCTTTCTCCATCTGGCTTATTTCACTGAGCATGAATGTTGTTGCAAATGTTAGGATTTGTTTCTTTCTTATGGCTGAATAATATTCCATTGTGTATATGTACCACATCTTCTTTATCCATTCATCTACTATTGGACACTTAGGTTGCTTCCATATTTTGGCTATCGTATATAGTGCTGCGATAAACATAGGGGTGCATATGTCTTTTAGAATATGAGAAATTACATTCTTTGGGTAAATTCCTAGGAGTAGAATTCCTGAACCAAATGGTATTTCTATTTTGAGTTTTTTGAGGAACCCCATATTGCTTTCCACAATGGTTGAACTAGCTTACATTCCCACCGGCAGTGTAGGAGGGTTCCCCTTTCTCCCCATCCTCGCCAGCATTTGTTGTTCTTAGTCTTTGTGATAATGGCCATCCTAACTGGTGTGAGGTGATATCTCATTGTGGTTTTAATTTGCATTTCCCTGATGATTAGTGATGTGGAACATCTTTTCATGTGCCTGTTGGCCATCTGAATTTCTTCTTTGGAGAATTGTCTGTTCATATCCTCTGCCCATTTTTTAATCAGGTTATTTGCTTTTTGGGTGTTGAAGCATGTGAGTTTTTATATATTTTGGGTGTTAACTCCTTGTCGGATATGTCATTTACAAATATATTCTCCCATACTGTAGGATGCCTTTTTGTTCTGTTGATGGTGTCCTTTGCTGTACAGAAACTTTTTAGTTTGATGTAGTCCCATGTGTTCATTTTTGCTTTTGTTTCCCTTGCTCGAGGAGATGCATTCAGAAAAAAGTTGCTAATGTTTATATTCAGGATTTTTTTGCCTATGTTGTCTTCTAAATGTTTTATGGTTTCATGACTTACATTCAGGTCTTTGGTCCATTTCGAGTTTACTGTTGTGTATGGGGATAGACAATAATCCAGTTTTCTGGGGGTGCACTTTCTCCCTTTAAAGAAAACTTAAACCTTTCAAGGCAACTCTCCTCCTTGAGGTAGCCTGCACTTTTTCTCTAAGTAACTTTAAATAAAACTTTTACTCTATTTTACTACTGTGTCTCTGCCCTTCAATTCTTTGTTGTGGGGGGAACAAGAACCGAGGAAAACACACAACACCCCCCAACGCAGCCAGATAAAGAGGTACATAGAGTGAAGCCTGGAAAGGTTCCATCTGCAGAGTCCCTGTGGAGTTGGGGTGCAGCATCCCAGCCTGTGGACACCTGAAGCTCTCTGAACCTCACCACTCAGGGTTTTTATGGAGGCTTCGTTATGTAAGCATGATTCATTAAACCCTTGGCCATTGGTGACTAAGTCAACCTCTGCCCTTCCCATCCCCACCCTTACTGATCCCCAGAGGTGAGGTTTGGGGAAATGAAGGGGTTGGGAGTATGAGGCTGAAAGTTCCAACCCTCCAGCCATGTCTTCATTTTCTGGTGACCAGTCTCCATCCTAAAACTATCTAGGGGTCCCCAGCTACCAGTCTTCTCATTAGCATACACAAAGACACTCTTATCACTTTGGAGAACCCAAGCATCTCAGAAGCTCTTGTGTCAGGAGAGACTAAATAGTGTAACAGAAAATGCTCCTATTTCCTCTATCACTCAGGAAATTGCAAGGATTTTAGGAGCTCTGTGTCAGAACCTGGATGCAGGGCCCAAATACATATTTCTTATTATGTCACAAGTATCTTTATGAGAATTTTTTTAATGTACCCCTCTGAGTGGACACAGCTCCATAAGCACAAGTGTTACTGGGCAGACATCATCTTTGTGCCAGGAAAAAAGGAGCAAGCAGAAGACACACTGGATTTCCAACCCTACTAGCCACTTAGATGGGGCTTTTGAGAATACACAGCCGGAAACTGTGAGCTCATTATCTCTTCAGGGCTCAGTCAATTCCCTTAAGCCAGCTGGTGGCTTAATTAATTCCCTTAGGTCAGAAATGGTCTAACCCCTCCTATCCCACTCCCATATCAATACCACTTTTCCACTTCCATCCAGTGAGTTAGTGTCTGTCTCCTCCTTATAGAACAAAAGGAATTAAAACACTCATCACTAGGTCCTATCAAGTAGCAGTTTTCCCAGCACTTCTTTTAGCAGCAGGCTCAACGAATACTGTCAGAATTATCCTTAGATCCTCTAAATTCAGAATACAAAGCCAGAACCAGTCTAAAAGAGGATTTACAATATCAAGTATGTGAACTTCTGATCTATGGATTCTTAAATTCCAGACCATAAATAGGACTTATCCAGAATGTCATGTACTGTAATTCCATGAAAGCATTTCAACAGAAATCAATAGAGCTTATGTAAGGAAAGGATTCTTTGGTTAAACACATCTTAAGAAGCTGTGAATTCAAAAAAATTAAAGAAGCTTTTTACTACAGCAAAATTGAGTGGAAGGTACAGAGACTTTCCACGTACATGTCCTCACACATATATAGCCTCCGCCGTTATCAATATCCCCCGCCAGAGTGATACATTGGTGACAACGGATGAACATACACTTACACATCATGATCACCCAAAGCCCATAGTCTTCATTAGCTGTTCATTAGTGTTCGCTGTTCGTGTGGAACTTTCTACAGATTTGGCCAAATGTATATTGACTTACATCCACCAACTGATCATGTTTTTATAGGTCTTTATCTCCATTCTCTATTACCTTTATTTTCTAAATTCTGAGATCTAAAATGCCATCTTCAAAAGGCTATTGATAGCCCAATGTCTAAAAAGATAAGTCTCAAAGCTTTAAAGCAGGGTTAGCAAACTATGGCCTGCCTCCTGTTCTTATAAGTAAAGTTTCTTTTTAAATACACCCGTGCCCTTTCATTTACATATTGTCTATGGCTGTTTTTATGCATCTGAAGAGTTGAGTAGTTGCAAAAGAATTGTAGGGTCCCCCAAAATTGAAAATATTAACTATCTGGTTCTTCAGAGAAAAACTTGCTAGCTCCTACTTAAAAAGAAAATGAAAGGTAGTGTTAATTCAGTTCTCTCACTCTAAATATATATATATATACATATATGTGTATCTTTTCCAAAGTCACATCTCAATGAATTTTGCTTATTTAAGCTTGAAATAATACAATTAATTATATTCTGTGCCCTTTAACCATCTCTGTATAATCTGAAAGTTTTCCTTCCTCTTTTCTCAGAGAGCCCTCTACTCTTCCATAATAAACTTCTTTCCTAAATATGAAAGGTACATGGAAACCAATTTTTCAAACTGATACTTCTGCTTAAAAATGGCAGACTGAACACATCCACTTATCTCTTGTCCTTCCAAAATCCTATTATAATGAAGTTAAAGAATTTAAGACTAATAAGCTCATGAAGACAAATAGAAGTAACAATAGCGAGCAAAAAAAATTTTTTAACTTGAGAATATGTAATATGGATGGAGAAGCGATAACTAATTTAATAAGCTGAGGAAGCTGAACCTGAGTGCCCAGCGACAAATGAGTTGATTTAACAAGAGGAATCCTCATACAGCCCAGAAACAGAAAGACCAGATACTGCTTAGAGGGGATAAGGCTTTAGGCTTACAGCATTAGAAAAGATTGAAAAATCTGTATAAGGAGCCATTAAATTAGTTTATGCCCCTGCAGCAAACAGCTGACCAACTCTCTTTCATTCAGTCCTCCAAGGAAATAGGAGGTTTAATCTCTGGGGGAACTGACTTGAGGCAGGCCCAGGGCTCAGGAACACCACGCAGGGAGTAGGCAGAGGGAAAGGGCTGACAATCACAACTTTGTTGAAATTGAACAATGCCTGTGGCATGCACCAAACTCTTGCCTTTCTCTGACCAACTGCTAGGTGTCTACCAAAATTCATTCTTTCTTCTTCCATGATCCCTGAGTTGTAGCTGGTGAGTGCAATGTCAGGTAGGGAGCAGAGTTCTGGGCCTCACTCCAGTCAAATATGACTAGAGGACAAAGCTTTCACCAGAGGAATATAAGCACACCTGAACTGCTCCTGGCTTTTCCCTTTTCCTTAAGTTGGAACATGGGTTAGCATGACACCCTGTTTCAATCATAGAGAAGGACAATGCCCTAGGGCAGTGGGTTTTTTTTTAATTGAAGTATAGTTGATATACAATATTATATTGGTATAAAGTGTACAACATAGTGATTTGACAATTATATGCATTAGGAAGTGATCACCACAATAAGCTTAGTTATCATTTGTCACCATTTAATGTTATTATAAAATTACTGACTATATTCCCTATGCTGTACTTTTCATGCCTGTGGCTAATTTATTTTATAATTGAAAGTTTTTCCCTCTTTATCTTCTTTATCCATTTCGCCCAACCCCCAACCTATCTCCCCAATGGAAACCACCAGTTTGTTCTCTGTATTTGTGAGTCTATTTCTGTTGTTCGTTTTGTTTTTTTAGATTCCACATATAAGTGAAACTATATGGTATTTGTCTTTCTCTGTCTGACTTATTTCACTTAGCATAACACCCTCTAAGTCCATTCATGTTTTCACGAATGGCAAGACCTCATCTTTTTTTATGGCTGAATAATATTCCATTGTATATGTGTACTACATCTTCTTTAATCCATTCATCAATGGACACTTAGGTTGCTTCCATATCTTGACTATTGTAAATAATGCTGCAATAAACATAGAGGTGCGTATACCTTTCTGAGTTAAGTGATTTTGTTTTCTTCAGGTAGATATAGTGGTTCTTAAACCTTAACATGGATCAAAATCACCTGAGGGTTTATGAAAACACTAAGCCCCCACCCCCAAAGGTTCTGACTTTGTAACTCTCAGGCAGACCTGAAAATTTGCATTTCTAACAACACTCTATGTGATGCTGATAGTTTATCCAGGGGCCACTGTTTGAGAACTATTGCTGTAGGAATGTACCAGATAGAAGGAAACTGCTTCCCTGAAAGACAGGATGGAGATGAGCAGTTCATTCACCCAACCTTGACAGTTATGCCAAAGAGCACTGTGTTCTTCTAGCCTCCGCACTTTTGGATCTCTTCAGCAGACAGCTTTCCATCCTAATTAACAGCCTTGCCCAGTTTCAGAAAGTGTGGCAGGCAAGCTAACAACCAGGCAAGAGACTAAAGATTTCTCTGGAGAACCCAGTTGGCTACAGAGGTACAATATATAGATTCTTCCAGAGTTACCCAACAAGGATAGCAGCAACAGTTGGGCTGACCGCTTTATCATGCTGCAATAAATCCTACATGTCAAAGAGTCAAGCTCACACACAGAGACAGTCAGCTTTTAGTGCCTCTCACACACAGGAAGAAAGCACTTGACATGAAAGACAAAGACCAAAAATGAAAATAAAGAAAATAGGGCTAAGGTGAAAGAAAGACAATACAAGGAACAGAAGTTTGTTGTTTAAAAATTATCATTAATCTGTTTGGAGAAGATATTGTATCCTTTAAAAAGAAATGGATGCTATTTTAAAAAGTAACAGTCTGAAAAATATAGGTTCTTAGAAATTAAAAATGATAACTGAAGTAAACATTAAAGTAGAAGAATCAGAACAACACATAAGCAGAGGTAGAAATAGCTTTTTAAAAAGGAAAAGAAAAGACTTTTAGAGAATCAGACAAGGAGGTACAACATCTCTCACTAAGAGTTCTGGAAACAGAAGATGAAGGGTGGAAATTACCAAAGAAACAGTAAAAGAAAATGTCCCCAAGGTGGAGGACATGAATTTTAAGATTGAAAGAGATCATCAAGCAACCCACACAATGAATGAAGAAAGACCCCCTTAAAGGCACATCATCATGAAATAAAATAGTTCAGTAACAGAATAATAATAATCTAAAAGCTTCCAGAGCTTTTGTTTCTAGAAAGGAAACATATTACAAATAAAAGAATGAGAAAATGGCATTGGCTCCTCAAAAAATAAAATCAAAGTCTTGAAGTTAATGAAGAAGTACCTCCAAAAAATTCTGAGGAAAACTCTCTCCAACTTAGAATTCTATACTAAACTAGTAACCATGTGTGAGGTAAATAAATTTTTAATCCTGAAGGGTCTCAAAACTTACCACCTGAGTCAGCTTTCTCTTTCTACTGGGAAAATGAAGGCAAATTGAGAAATTAAAGAAAGGGAAAGACAACTAGATCCAGTAAACAGAGATCCAATCTATGTGATAGACAAAGGGATTTCCTAAGATGATGAGTAAGGCAAGTGCCTGAGTGACAGCTATGAGGCAGGCTGGGAAGGCAAACAATCCACAGAGAACAGGAGAATGGATGGCTTCAGTGGGATGACATCTAGAGAAAATGGATCTGGTGAATTATCTGTGGAAGACTTTATTACTCTTTGCCAAATATTTTGGTTCTTCCCACGATGCTTCTCCTTTTAGGGCCCCTTCCTGAGATTATAGATCCCTGCCCCACCGATGTTAAGCTTGGCCAAAGAATCTGTGTGGTTCAGTAAGTTGTGAATACAAGTGATGAGCAGCTTTAGAGTAGAAACTTTAAGAGCCAGTCTATACATGCCCTTTCTGTCTGCCATCAGCTAGCCACACCCCCAAAAGAAGCCATTCTTCACCGGGTCCTGGAGCGAGGACAGCCTGCAGCCAAACTCGGAGAACCTAAATCATAAGAAAAGACAAGCAGAAACAGAAAAAACTTTGCTCTTGTAAGTCACTAGAATTTGGGAGTAATTTGTTACCATAGCAGGACCTGGCATGTTCTGACACTGATACATTATCTGATACTTTTGGCCATTTAGAAAATTGTAGTATGAGAAAAATTAGTGATAGGTACCAGGAAAATTAAACAGTTGTATTCATTCATTTATCAAATGCTTATTGGATTCCATTATATGTCAGGAATTTTTCCTAGGCCCTAGGAATACAATAAGTAAAAATTTTAAAGAGATAACTCTTAATGTCAAAATATGCTTATAAGAAAAGAATAGCCCAGCAAAGGCAACCATAATGAAATTAAATGGCAGCCTACTGAATGAGAGAAAATATCTGCAAATCATATATCTGGTAAGGGGTTAATATCCAAAAAAATATAGAGCTCATACAACTCAATAACAAAAAAGCAAACAACCCAATTAAAAAATGGGCAGAAGATCTGAATAGACATTTTTCCGAAGAAGACATACAGATGGCCAAGAGGTACATGAAAAAATGCTCAACATCACCAATCATCAGGGACATGCAAATCAAAGCCACAGTGTGATGTCACCTCATACCTGTTAGAATAGCTATTATCAAAAAGACAAGAAATAGCATGCGTTGGTGAGTATGTGGAGAAAAGGGAACCTTCATGCATTGTTGGTGGAAAAGTAAACTGGTGCAGCCACTATGGAAAATGGTATGTAAGTTCCTCAAAATATTAAAAACAGAGCTGCCATATGATCCAGTAATCCTGCTTCTGGGTATTTATCTAAAGAAAACAAAAACACTTAACTCAAAAAGGTATCTGCTCCCCCATGTTCATTGCAACATTATTTACAATAGCCAATACATGGAAACAACCTCTCAGTCCACTGATAGATGAATAAATAAAGAAGATACAGTATACATATACAGTGGAATATTATTCAGCCATAAAAAGATGAGATCTTGCCATTTGTGACAACATGGATGGACCTTGGGGGCCTTATGCTAAATGAAGTAAGTCAGAGAAAGACAAATATCATGTGATCTCACTTATATATGGACTCTTAAAAAAAAACAAGTTCACAGAGGTGGAGGACAGATTAGTGGTTGCCAGAGGCAGAGGGTGGGGGTTGTCAAATGGGTAAAGGAGGGCAAAGGTACAAACTTCCAGCTATAGCATAAATAAGTCATGGGGATGTAATATACAACATGGTGACTATAGCTAATAATATTTGAAAGTTGCTAAGAGGATGGATCATAAAAGTTCTCATCACAAGAAAAAAGTTTGTAACTATATATGGTTACAGATGTTAACTAGACTTATTTACCTATTTTACTTACTACCAATCGGGTAAAAATCATTATATTGTACCTCTGAAACTATGTTATATGTCAATTATACCTCAATTTTTAAAAAAGGTAAAAAGTTATGCTGCTTAGCTCATGAGGGAATAATACTCACATAGTTATCGTATAAGCAGTGATGAGAATGAAGGGAGGGGAAGCAGTGGGCAAAGAAGCAGTTAAGCTATTTAAATCCTTGCACACACCATAGCAGAATAATATCTAAAACTGGTAAGTCAAAAATAAGATATAAACATATCAGGTAAGAATTTATGGAACACACACACAAACTATTAGAGCTAATAAACCAGTTTAGCAAGGTTGCAGGATAGTTCAATACAAAAACCAACTGTGTATATATATTTTGGCATGGAAATATGTCCATGTTACATTATTGGATGAAAAAATAAAGCAAGCTCCCTCAGCATTGTATATAGAATGTAGTCCCATACATTGAGAGTGTGCCCAGGCTGTATGCATATATTTACATAGTAAAAGTATACAAAAATATCTAAAAAGATATACATAAGATGGTTATTCTTCAGTATTAGAGGCTGGAAGAAAAGGGACAGAAAGGAAGAAACTTTTTACCTTAGTTTGTAATCATTCATTTGACAAATAGGTATTGAGCACCAAGTTCTAAGTGGGAGGAAAACAATGACAGACAACAAATAAGTAGGCAAAAAACTTGAAAAGAAAGGGATGGATAGAGAAGGATAGGAAGGGATTGGGAGGGAGGGAAAATCAAAGCAAGTGCTAGCACAGTATACAGTACTATGTCCTCTATATTAGAGGGTGGGCCCAGGCTACATAGGGGAGGGGAGGAGCAGGGGAGGATGAACTTCAGAGGGTTGGAAACAAAGGCAATAAAAGGAATAAAGAAGTGACTAGGAATGAGAATGGGACCAGGTAGTGGTGCTAGTTTAGACAACACCATCAGAGAGACAACCTTAGAGCTAAAAAAAATGAGCAACGAGAAGAGATTTACAAAGAGCCTCGAGAAGGTGTGGCTTGGCTAACGTACCAAAATACATACATCTGCTTGGCATTTTTCAGCAAGCACCTACTACTCTTGAAATAAAAGAAAAACAATAAAACATTTCAAATATGTTTTTAAATGAAGAAAATGGTTGGTCGCAGAAGTTCTTTGGCATTTTGAACTTTGATCTCTTTTCATGAAAACAATATGCTCAGTGGATGTGGGGTCCTGAAATGCTCTGTGTGGTGGGGTGACAGTGCTGTTGTCCTAATCCCTGGAAGTTGGGGATATCACCTTATATGAGTGATTATCATTTTATGTAGCAAAAGATGTGACTGAGTTAAGGAACTTAAAAAGAAGAGTTTATCCTGGATTATCAGGGTGGGCCCTAAAGGCAATCACAAGCATAAGGGGGAAGAAGGGGAGTTTGGGAACAGACACACAGAGAAGACATACAAAGGCAAAGGAACTCCTGGGACCACCACAGGGTAGAAGGGGCAAGGAAGCATTCTCCCCAGGGCCTCCAGAGGGAGAACGGTCCAGACACCTTGACTGCAGTCTTCTGCACTCCAGAACTGTGAGAAAATAAATTTATGTTGCTTTAAGCCACCAGATTTGTTTTAATTTGTTACAGCAGCCACAGGGGATTAACACACTCTGATTACAGTGAAGCTAAATACTAAAACTTAAAACAGAAGACTATAAAATTGACAGAGAAATGTTAAACTCATCTTAATTGAGTGTTGGAGAGAGCAAGTTTAATTAATACTGGCTGACAGTTACAACTCACTGTAAGCACTTTAGAGTGTTTGCTCATTTAAGTCTTGTAACAGTACTGTGAAGGAAATAGTTACTATCCCTTTTTAGGACAAA
The DNA here is from genome assembly GCA_032199065.1 of Smutsia gigantea. Lineage (NCBI taxonomy): Eukaryota > Metazoa > Chordata > Mammalia > Pholidota > Manidae > Smutsia > Smutsia gigantea. The sequence goes on along the minus strand of JAVSCE010000905.1, from coordinate 34,462 downwards.
AATCCCAGGGGCAAGAGGGTAACTAACTTGGCGAAAGTCTCTCACACACACAAACACATGCACATGTGAAGTGAAAGGACCGAGATGTAAACCCAGGCTGGCTGACCCGACCCCACCACTTCCTGCTATTACCCAGGGAGAATTTTTTATTTCTGGACACTCTCAACGGTTTTAGAGTTAATATCATTTTTAAGAAACAAATTGCTCACCTCTATTTTTTTTAGAGCTGTTTTAGGTTTATAGAAAAATTTAAGAGAAAGTATAGAGCACCCACATGGTCCCTCCTCCCACTTCACTCACTCCATTATTAACATCCTGCATTAATGTGGTACATTTGATGTAATTGATGAGCAAATGTAGTAATTCATTATCATTATTTAAAGTTCACAGTTTATGGCATGGGGTGGGGGAGTTGGATGGAGGTGGTCAAAAGGCACAGACTTCCACTTGTAAGTCCTGGGGAGGCAATGTACATGACTATAGTTCACACTGCCATATGGTATATTTGAAAGTTCCTAAGAGAGTAGATGCTAAAAGTTCTCATCACAATGAAAAAAACATTTTTTCCTTTTTCTTTCGTATCTTTATGAGGTGGTAGATGTTAACTAAACTTATTGTGGTAATCGTTTTGCAATATATGTAAATCGTCATATGCTGTACACATTAAACTTATATAGTGCAATATATCAATTATCTCACTCAAAAATGGGAAAACAATTACACATAAAGTCCATAGTTTACCTTAGGGTGCACTCTTGGTATTAGACATTTAGTCTGTTTGGAACATATATAATGACATGTATTCATCATTATAATATCATCAGACTATTTCAGTGCTATAAAAATTCTCTGTGCTCCACTGATTCCTCCTTGCCTGCTCTACCCCAATGCAATCACACATCTTTTTATGGTCTCCATAGGTTTTCCTCTACACTGTCCTATAATTGGAGCCATAGTATGTAGCCTTTTCAGATTAGGTCTTTCACTCAGCAATATGCATTTAGTTTTGTGCCTGTCTTTTTGTGGCTTGGTAGTTCATTTCTTTTTAACACTGAATAATATTCTGTTGTATGGATGCACCACAGTTTGTTTATACATTCACCTACTGAAGGGCATTTTGGTTGCTTCCAAGTTTAGCAATTATGAATCAGGATGTTCTAAACATTTGAGTACATGTTTTTGTGTAGACATAAGGTTTCAACTTTTTTGGGTAAATACCAAGGAGAATGATTGCTGGATGGTATCGTAAGGCATCACTTAGTTTTGTAAGAAACTGCCAAACTGTTTTCCAAAGGGGTTGCACCATTTTACATTCCCACCAGCAATGAATGAGAGTACTTACTGCTTCACATTCTCAGCAGCATTTGGTGTGGTCAGTGTTTTGGATTTTAGCTAATTCTAATAAATGCATAGTGGTTATTGAAAGGAAAAGAGGGGATGTGAACTCAATAGTCCAAGCAGGTTTATTGCTAAACCCGAGAGGGACCCCTCTGTTCTGGTCAGCAGAACAAAAGAAGGTGTCCCTTATAGGCTAAGAGGCTTTTTATGGCCAGGTTTTTGGTGGGCTTTTTGAGGGGAGGGGTCAGGGGAAAGGTGGGCTTGTGGCTTGCTGACGTGTCCTCTGGAGAACACTTGTAGCCTAGGTAAGATGTCACCTAGGTCTCTCTGAGATGGTGGGTGGGCATATTCAAAAAGGCAGTACTCCTGTCTGGATTCTATCAGTTATCTCATTGTTGCTTTAATTTGCCACTCCATAATGAGATTTGATGTTGAACCACATTGCCTTTGATGATTAATTTCAATCCAACACTAAATTTCTTGTATATTCATACATCAATATATGTCTATATATTAAGGTCTAATATATCTCTAAGAAGTGGAATTATGAGTGATTTTATTATCTTTATAATTATCTGCACTTTCCTGTACATGCAGCAGTTTATCAACTTTTTATTCAAAGTTGCAAAAGGAAAAATTATTTTTAAGACTTGGGATTTATGATGTTTATGATTGGTCTGTTACCTTATTTCTTTTTTAAAACTAATAATAATCAAGTTGATATACTAAATAATTGATTTTATGCTTTTAATTCATTGTAAATCATTTGATTTTTAAATAAAGGTTCCTAATTATCGATGCCAAGATAATAGGTTTATAATTCCAGAGTAATCCTTTTTTAAAAATTGAGCACACCTCAAAATCAAATGATTAGAATGTCTTCTGACCATCACCAGGTGTTCACTGCAGTTAGCTGCTATTTTTGTGACTGTCTGAATATGTAGAGATACAGTGTTTCTAAAAAACATTGTTAAGTGAAGATAAGGCATAATGTACATAATCTCAATTATCATAAATAGTATTTTGAAACTTATTTCTAGTTTACTAATTTTAGCATAAACCCAGTTATTTGTTCATTTGCTTTTAAAAACACAAGTTGATATATAAAATAGTCCTCAAATAATATATATCACCTAGTATCTACAATACAACTATATTTTATATAAGCTGTAGTATATTTAGCATACATTTAATAATTTAGTTTCAATTAGCATCCTATATTTAACCTATCTTGTCTAAGATTTATTGTAAAACAGCAAAAACTTGAAAGGTGCTTGAGTTAGCCTTTAGTAGCATCTTTATGGGTTTTATTGAGATGTTGAATTAACAGTTCCCTCCAGCTCTTTGTCTGTGAATTGTTAGATGCTGGAAATGAACCCATTGTAACTGACATGTCATTCCCATCCTATGTTACAAGCTCATAATTAGATTCATATTTTAACATATCACATATTACAGAGAACTTACATGCCATACCACTTTTCACTTCAAATCTACTGCGTGAATGGAACTTAAATCATTATGTAACTTAATAATATCATTTATATCCCGTAAGTCATCTTAAAAGTATTTGTGCATTACACATCTATGCATGCATTCTTTGAAATAGAATTCACATGCATTGAGGACTAATTCATTTAATTTACCCCTGAAAAGTAAATTTATTTAATATGTTATCAACCTCTTATAATGTCTATTACAGTATCTTCAAATTTCCCAGTAGAAACATTCCTCAATAGAAAATATAATTGATGTTAAGATACAGGTTTATAGTGACTCTGTTAACAAAATGCCAGAGAATACATTTTATTCTCTATAATGTTGAGTATGTTGAGTCCCAACAAATACAGTAAAAGGAAAAACATCAGCTTTCCATTACCATTCAAACATCCCTTAGTGAGTATTAATTTTCTTTCAAATAGTGAAAAAAATGCACACAGAAGGTCCAAAAAGCATAAGGGAAATGTGGGAATGTGGGGAACGTGGGAAAAGTGGGACTGTAAATTGGTGCAGCCACTATGGAAGAGTATGGAAGTTTCTCAAAAAAATTAAAATAGGACTATTATCTGATCCAACAAATCCACTTCTGGGTGTATATCCACAGTAACGAAAACAGGAATTAAAGATATCTGCATTCCCACATTCATTGCAACATTAATTACAATAGCCAAGACATGGAAGCAACCTAGGTATCCCATCACTGGGTGAATGGATAACACACACATATGGAATATTATTCAACCATAAAAAAAGAATGACATCTTACCATTTGAGACAGCATGATGGACCTTGAGGGCATTATGCTAAGTGAAATAAGTCAGAAAAAGACAGATACCAAGAGAGTAGATCTTAAAAGTTCTCATCACAAGAAAATAATTTGTAACTATGTGTGGTGATGGATGTTAACTAGACTTATTGTGTTGATCGTTTTGCAATATATACAAATATTGAATCATATGTTGTACATCTGAAACTAATACAGTGTTATATAACAATTTTAAATCAATACAGTGATATATATCTCAAACAAACAAAAAGCATAGGCATAAGCCACTGCAATCTAGAATCAGGGCTGTCTCCAGCTGTTTCCCTAATGTGTCCTTCCCCACTTCCCAGATGATTTACATTTATATGTAACCTCACAGGTTAGAATATTTTAGATAAATACATGCACAAATTCAGATCTATTCCCTGCCATCTGATCAACAGAAAATCCTATCATCATGCATATTAGTTCCCCAATCTCATTTTTACTGTGCTGAGAAACTCCTCCTCTGTTCCATGTGGTCCTGATGGGGCTGTGAACTCCTGCCACAGGGGCAGCCAGGAGACCCAGGCCTGTCAAAGTTCCCCAAACTCCACCTCAGTGATGATTGAGGGGTGCTGCAGACATAAGATCCGAAAAAGACGAAGCAAATTCTGCTCTAAGATGGCTGTGCAAACACTGGGAAAGAGATGTTTGTTTTCTTGGAGTTGCTAGGCTGGGAAGGAATAGCTGTCAGTGAGCTCCATGTCCACCATTGGAGAGAATCTGCCTGTAGAATAAAGCCAAGCAGAAGTGGGACAGGGGACACAAAGCCTGACTACCCTCTCTGAGCTCTGCCTCCAGCTATTGTACTATCTGGAAGTCAGGATAGCCTCTAGAGTCTCTGGTTTCAAAAACCAATAAACACCTTTTAGCTTAAATTAGCTTTACTTGCAAACAAAAAATAGCCCTGATACAAGGCCCAGGTCCAGCTTGAAATACCAAGAAACAGGAAGGATGTTTTTAAACGTTAGAAATACTCCAATCTTAAATTTCTTGTTGATGACTGGAGGAATTTGTCATTGCCCCCCAAACAATTCTGTCAACTAAAATTCCTAAATAGGAATTATATTTCCTCTTAATTTTTAGCTATTGGTTTAAGTTATTTCCCCTTTCTGCAAGAGAATAAATTAAAATGTGTACACTTTGCTGTATTTCCCTTGCTGTATTCTCCCCAAGTATTTACATTCCTAATACTGAGTTATAGCTAAAAATCACTTTGCCTTCCATCCTCCTGGACTGAGGTTTGAAAGAGAAATGACATTGCTTGTAATTTAATAAACTTGGGAGTGAGTTAGAACAGTCGTCTTCAAATCTGGCTCTGTGTCATAATCATCCAGGGCAGCTTTATTCCCCTAAAGCATGAATTCTGGCTCCACTCCATAACTTACTGGAAGGAGACTGAGTTGAAATGATTTAATGCTCACCAATGCTACACTGAACAAAGCATAATTTTTTCTTAAAGAGACAGAGATGTAAAACACTATCTCTCTACTATCTGTCACTGGCAGGCACATAAGAGCTCATGAAAGTGCTTCTTTAGTTTTGTGAATAAAGGAAACAATCTGGCCAAAGTTGAGCTAAAGGTATAATTTCTGGAACATCATAATGAGAATAATGGGAAATTCTGTTTGAACTTAAGTTCATAACTTTTGTTAATCATTCATTTCACAAACATTTACCAAATTCTTGACTGAGAGCAGGCAACATGCCAGCAACTGGGTATAAAGAAGTAAAAGGAAATAATTTTTACTTTAAGCTCAAAGTCAAGTAAATTTCCATGACTTAAGTCAAATTTCCAGGGGCATGGTTATTTTTGTTCCTGTTTAGCTGTATGCATTGAAACTCAGTTCTTCTCAGAAGTTCTACAGAAAGCAATGTTCTCCAAAAATTCTCTTCTGATATAGATACTACATTCATGTCCAGGAATTACCACTTAAGAATTTTAGTGCGACCTCTTGGATTGGGGCCATGGTCCCAGAATCTATGTGTTCCTCCTATTAGAGACAAAGCATATATAGACGTCTCTGACTCAAGGGTTACATATCCTGGAAGACGGCACACATCTTTGCAGACCATTGCCTCCAAACTGACACAGCTTTTTCTCCAGTAGGCTATCCTAATGTATTCTCAGTACAATTCCATCTGGATGGTGCAAGTTGATCCCAGATCATGGATCCACTCCCCCACTTCCCTTGCTGTGAAGTGGGCCTCCCAGTCGGATACTATGTTGTATGGAATCCAAGCCTGTGGACCAGGCACTCCAAATGACCCCAGGTAGTGATGCTGGGCAGTGGACTTGGCTGGCAGAAAAGGTAACCAACACCCAGAGTATGTGCTATTCCAGTGAGAACAAATTGCTTGCCCTTTGTTTGCTAGGGCTGCCATAAAAAGGACCACAAACTGGGTAGCTTAAACAACAGCAATTTATTATTTCACAGCTCTGGAGCCTGGAAGTCTGAGATGGAGGTGTCGGCAGGGTTGGTTCCTTCTGAGGCTGGGGGAGGATCTGTTTCAAGCCTCTCTCCTTGGCTTGTAGATGGCCGTCTTCATGTTCCCATGATGTTCTTCTGTATCCTCACTTTGTCTTCCTTCTTTATGTTTGTCTGTGTGTCCAAATTTCCCCTTTTTACAAGGACATCCGTCATGTTGGATCAGACCAAATTTTAAATTGATTACTTCTGTAAAGACCCTATCTCGGGTCACATTCTGAGATTTTGGGGGTTTGGACTTCAACATATGAATTTGGAGGGGACACAATCCAACCCATTACACTCATCCGGAATAAAAGGGTTTCAGTGTAGTCATTTTCCACCAATTGGATTGTTAGGTACTAGAGATACACACACACACACACATAAATATAAATGGAATGTTTATTTATTTCTATAAATATTCTAGAGCTTTGTTCTATAGTGCAATTAAGTTACTTGGAAAGAGTTTAATCCTGTTGAGACTTGCTTTTTAAGCTTTTTGATGTGGGCATAGAGCAGTGTTTGATTTTAATTTTTCCTTACTACTTAGGAGATGATGCTCTTCTGCATATTCCGCCCATGTTCCATGAATTACACGGTTTCCCACTCTGACCGGTGGGAACGCGAAGTCCTTTCAGCTTTTTGTGCTCTCAGCGAACTGCACCTTTTGGTGATTCTTCCCCCAGCCCCCCAGTCTCTTCATAGGCTAAAGACTTGCTTGCTGCCATCTGTGGATCCCTGGAGCTCCCTCCCTACAATGGTCTCTGCTCTCCATTATTTGTACCTAAGAATTCTAGTAACCCTGGGCCTCCTTTGACTTCCAGCTTTGTCTCAACTCAGGAAGATGGTTGGCCCCCACCTGGTTCCCTCTCCCTGCGCAGCAGCTTGGAAACACTGTCCAGGCAGGAAGCTGTGGGGACTGGGAGGCTCACCACATTTGCTTCTGTTCTTTCAGGGACCATTGTCCCTCCCGGCCTGACAGCAAATGTTTTGAAGAGTGTTGTTTCATGTATTTCATCTAGCTCTTTAGTTTTTTCATCTCCATTTGTTCTTTATATTAGTCCTTGTCACTTCATTTTGGTTACATATAGAAGTCCATGATTTTTTTTTTTATGTCCTACTGTGACAAAGCGGTGGAGCACAGCATCAGAGGCTTCCCCTTGGCCTTATCTAATAGAATAGCTGTTAGGCCCCGCCCCCAGGCAGACTCAGTGGAAGATTTACTTCAACCGCCAAATACGTCAATCCCAGTTATACATCCCAGGTATGGGGGAGGAGCCACAGAATGAGGTCACAGACCCAGAGGGCCCACTGTAAACTGGAAGTCGCCAAGAACCCTGGCTCCTCCATTTGTCACCTCTCTGACAAATCTGTCCTCTTTCGAGGGGCTATGACGACATTTCAGATCTCCTGTGTTTGAGAGCCCTAAAAACATCTAGGTATTCTCCTTTCCTCATGGTACAGCCATCTAAATAAATGATTGTATGTACCTTTGGGGAAGAGCTGGCGGAATCATTATAGTACATACTTTTCATGGTACGATTCCCACTCATCCAACACTAAATGCAATGGTTGTCTTTTTTTTCCCTACATATATGTATAAAAATTACAGTGTTACATGGTGTGGGTGGTCACAGGGAAAACAGTGTAGCACAGAGAAGGCAAACAGTGAATCTGTGTCATCTTACTACACTGATGGACAGTAACTGAATTGGGGTATGAGTGGGATTTGATAATATGGGTAAATGTAGTAGCCACATTGTTTTTCATGTGAAGCCTTCATTAGAGTGTATATCAATAATACCTTAATAAAATAAATAAATAAACAAAAATAAAATAAAATAAAATTTACAGTGTTATACACAGCAGTAATAGTAATATAACTCCATTCGTGTTCCTGGGCCCGATACCAATGTGTGTAAGTATGTGGGAGGGGGTTCAACACACACTAACGCCAAGCAATTCTCAAACACCAGCAGGTATTCTCTGGTGAACAAGACTGCCCTCCACGCCCCACTCCAAATGCTGGTCACAAGCCCCAGGCACTTACCTGTGTTTCTGACCTACCGGCTACAGACTGGGGGTTCCAACAACCTCCCCCTTGGGTTTGATGAATTTCCTAGAGCAGCTCTCAGAACTCCAGAAAACACTTAAGTTTACCAGTTTAATAAAGGATACCATAAAGGATACAAGTAAACAGCCAGATGAAGAGAGACATAGGCAAGGTGCCAAATAAAGGAGCTTCTGTCCTCATGGTGCTTGGGGCCTGGCTCATGGAGGCATGCTGGTTCCCCCAGCACAGAAGCTCTCTCTCACCAAGAAGCAGGATCAACCGAGCAGAACAGGAAGGGCAGAGAGAGAGAGAGAGCACACTTCTCTGGGGTTTCTGTGAGGGCTTCATTGCATCGTTATGAATGACTAAATGATTGGCCATTGGCTGATTCAACCTCCAGCACCCGCCCTTGGATGGGGTCCAAAGGTCTCTGATTAACATGACAAAACAACCCTTTCACCTTTAAGACTGCAGTGTTTTCAGGAACTGTGGATGAAGACCAAATATACCTGGAAAATATATATTTGGTCATATGAATGACCAAATATGTATTTCTTATGACTCATTATATCACACAAGGTATTGTAGTGTTCTTCCTCCTGGCGACTGGACCACCTCTAACAGTCAATGAGTCCTGGGTCTAAATATTGTTTCTTGTCTGGAAACATGGCAAGGTCATGTTATTTTATTGAGCTGACCACTCTCAGTCTCCTGTTCAACCATTCTTCCATTTACTTATTTATTTTCGACAAATAAAAATTATATGTATTTAAGGCATATAACATGATATTTTGATACATGTATACATTGTGAAATGATTATCATAACCAAACTAATTAATATATGCATCACCTCTCATAGTTACCATTTGTGTGGGTGTGGGTATGGTAACAACACTTGGGATCTACTCTTGCAAATTTCAAGCACACAATACATTAATTAGTTACCATGCTGTACATTAAGTCTACTCTTGCTTTCTTTTAATCATGTATACTGAGCGGTATCCTCGTTAGTTGCTTCTGTTTTGCCCCTTGGGATTGCTTTCTAACCTTCTCCAGAACTCTCTGCAACGCAAGCCCTCAGGGGCAAATCAAGTCCATCCAGTTATAGTAATAATTAAAACCTCTGGCTTCTAGGAGTAATGCACCATCACCTGTTTTATGTTGTTTTGGGGCTCCCTCATTCCCACTGCTAACAATGATCCAAATTCTGGGACGACCTCTCCTATGGCCAGCCCTGGCCCGCAGAGGAGAGCCACCACTGAACTTCTTAATGGCCCATCTCACTAGAACCTTGCAGATGATGGTGATGGTGATCAGTTGTCCTATGGGCCCTCTCATGGAATATAATCCTGTAGGGAGTCTTCTGACCTCACATAACATCCACTCCAGCATGCTCACTTCCTTGAGCTTTCTATTTTCTTTCTTCACCATATACTATAGCAATTCAGATATTTCAGCTTAGCTTGGTGTGAGCAGCCTCCAGATTTCTAGGATCCATCTTAGTAGGGAGTTTGCACCATGCCCTGGGGGACTTGCCAGGGTGTTGAATCCCATAGCCCAGGGAATGTCTTCAAAGCATTAAATTCTCCCTTATCCAGTCTCATGCTCCAGCTCTCTTGTTCAAAATCCCCAGCTCTCGGAGGTATACGTTGGATTTTTTCAGCCTCTTTGGGAGTACAGTTCTTTCCTTGGGGAGTGACATCAGCAACATGGCTAAATAGGATGTCCCTTATTAATGTCCCGAACTTAATAATAATTTGGCATCTATCCATAGGCAAAAATGAGAGGTTGCTGCTAGATCCGGTATCATAGGCAAAAGGGCCCGGGAAGGATCTTGCCTACCTGTGCTTCAGAAAATAGGCATACAGATTTCAGTCCCACCTGTGGACCCTTCAGTGTCCTGTGAATTGGCCTCAGCCATGGTCTGGGAGTCCCTAGAGAACACTGACAGACAGTCACCCATGGATGGGAACGTTTGTGGAAGTCCTGCTTTCTAAATGAAGTTCCAGCACACCACTGGAGCAAAAAAGGATAAGTTGGTATACACTGGAAAGGGTAAGAGGAACAGTTTGACTTTACCTGCATCACCCTTCCCCAAAGGTGGCACAGCTCAGAGCCACCTGAGATATCTGCCTATGGTGTTTTCTGTGGGGGAAAGCCAGAGCGTGTGAGTGAATGCCTGACTTCTCCAGCTTTATGGGATGCTGCCAAAGAGGCCGATTTCTCTCTCATTCCATTCACAGTACTGAACCATGAACTACATGACTGGAGGGTAGAAGAGTGGCAGATAGGGCTCTCAGAGGATATTAAAGGGACATGAATCCTACTAACTGCATAGTGGACTCCATTAAGAAGCCTGACCACGAGCTGCTGGGGACACCTCACAATAATCCTCCAGTTACTGCAGACATGGAGACCTGCAATTTACTAGACAAAAAATTCAAAATACCTGTTTTAAAGAAGCTCAATGAGCTACCAGAAAACACAGGAATACAATTCAACAAAATTAGGAGAATTTTACAAGAAAAAAACGAGAATTTTACAAAAATACAAAATCATAAAAAAAGAACTGAATAGAAATTCTAGAGCTGAAGAATACAACGAAATAAATGAAAAGTACAATAAAGAGCATAAACAGTAGACAGGATCAAGCAGAAGAAAGTTAGAAGATAGGAACTTTAAAATTAGGCAGACAGAGGGGAACAAAGAAAAAAATGAAAAAGAATGAAGAAAGCCTACATGATTTATAGAATACAATAGAAAGAAACAATTTGTGAATTATTGGAATTCCAGAAGAAGAGGAGAGGTATATTGGGTCACAAAATTTAAAGAAATAATGGCTGTGAATTTCCCAAATCTGGGGAGAGATCTGTGTATTAAGTTTATGAAATTATAGGACACCAAACTCAAGAAATTGTTTTCAAGACACATTATAATAAAACTGTCAAAAATAAAAGACAAAGAGAGAATCTTAAAAAGCAGCAAGAGAAGAAAAAAATCTTGTAACTGACACATGACACACCCCTCTCGCCCTCCCCAGCCTTTAAGTCTATAAGCAGTTTTCTCAGCAGAAACCTTACAGGCGGGGAGAGAGTGTAATGATATATTAAAAGTGCCAAAGGAAAAAACTGCCAACCAAGAATATCTTTCCAAGTTATCCTTCAGAAGTGAAAGAAAGATAGTCATTCCCAGACAAATAAAATCAGAGGGAGTTTAGCACCACTAGACTTGCTTTACAAAATTGCTGAGAGTTCTTCAAGCTGAAATTAAGGGATACTAATTAGTAACATGAAGGCATATGAAAATATACAACACATTTGTAAAGGTAAGATATAGTCAAATTCAGAGTACCTCATTACTGTAGTATGGTAGGTGGCATGTTAACCACTTAGCTCTAGGATAATGGTTAAAGGAGCAGGTTATTAATTAATTCATTCATTTTTATTAAGGTATCATTGATATACAGTCTTATGAAGGTTTCACATGAAAAATGTTGTGGTGGTTACTACATTCACCCGTATTATCAAGTTCCGCCCATACCCCGTTGAAGTCACTGTCCATCAGTGTAGTAAGACGCCACAGAGTCACTACTTGTCTTCTCTGTGCCATACTGCTTTCCCCGTGAACCCCCAAAACACCATGTGTAACAATCATAATACCTCTCAATCCCCTTCTCCCTCTTTCCCCACCCGCCCTCCCACACCCCTCCCCTTTGGTAACCTCTAGTCCCTTTTTGGAGCCTGTGAGTCTCCTGCTATTTTGTTCCTTCACTTTTGCTTTGTTGCTATACTCCACAAATGAGGGAAATCACTTGTTACTTGTTTTTCTCCACCTGACTTATTTCATTGAGCATAATACCCTCTAGCTCCATCCATGTTGCTGCAAATGGTAGGATTTGTTTTCTTCTTATGGCTGAATAGTATTCCATTGTGTATATGTACCACCTCTTCTTTAACCATTTATCTACTGATAGACATTTAGGTTGCTTCCATATCTTGGCTATTGTAAATAGTGCTGCGATAAACATAGGGGTGCATATGTCTTTCTGAATCTAATCTGAGAACTTACTTGCTTTTTTGGGGTAAATTTAAAGGACCAGATTATTAACAATAACTATAGCTACAATAATTTACTAAAGAATACTCAATATAAAAAGATAAATTCTGACATTAAAATAGACAGAGGCTTATAATAGGGTAGAGTACTTGTATGTGATCAATGTTAAGCTGTAATCTGCCTAAAATAGACTGTTACATCTAGAAGATATTTTATGTAAGCCATAGTAACCACAAGCAAAAACTTACAGTATACTCATAAAAGATAAAAACAAAGGAATCAAAGTATACCACTACAGAAATCATCAATTCACAAAGGAAGGCAGTAAGAAAGAAAGGAACTGGAAACTATAAAACAGCCAGAAAACAATTAAGATGACATTATTAAGTCCTTACTCATCAATAATTACTATAAATGTAAATGAATTAAAATTTCCAATCAAAAGATATACAGTGGCTGGGTGAATAACAAAACAAGATCCAACTACATGCTGTCTCAAGATGCTCACTTCAGCTTTACACATAAGCTCAAAGCAAAGAGATAGAAAAAGATATGCCATGCCAATGGAAACCAGAAGAGATATGGGTAGCTTATATCAGACAAAATATACTGTAACTCAAAAACTGTAAGAAAAGACAAAGAAAGTCCTTATATAAAGACAAAGAGGTGAATTCATCAAGAGGATAAAATAATTGTAAATATATATGCACCCAACATCAGAGGACCTAAATATATTAAGTAAATAATAACAGATATATTTCTAACAGAAGGGAAATACACAGCAATACAATAAGAGTAGGGGACATTAGTATGCCACTTCCAACAATGCATAGACCATCCAGACAGAAAACCAATATGGAAATGTTGAACCATACTTCAGACCAAACAGACCTAACAGATACATATAGAACATTTGATTTAACAGCGATAGACTACACGTTTTTCTCAAGTGCACAGGTACAATAAGTACTAACAATTTTAATAAGAATATAATAATACAAAGTATCTTTTCTGACCACAGTGGTATAAAACTAGAAATCAACAGGAAGAATACTTGAAAATTCATAAAAATGTGGAAATTAAACAATACACTCCTGAACAACCAATGGATCACAGAAGAAATCAAAAGGGAAATTTTAAAAATCTTGAAGCTTACAAAAATGGAAGTACAGCATAACAAACTTTTTGGGATGCAGCAACAGCAATTCTAAGAGGGAAGATAACAGTGATAAGCACATTCAGAAAAAAGATCTCAAATAAACAACCTAACTTTAAACCTCAAGGAACTAGAAAAAGAGGAACAAGTTAAGCCTGAGGTTAACAAAAGGAAGGAAATAATAAGATTGGAGTAGAAGTAGAGACCATAGATGAGCTCAGTGAAGGTAAGAGTTGGTGTTTTGAAAAGATAAACAAAATTGACAAACTGTTTGCTAGACTAAGAAATGGAGAAAACTTAAAAATAAAATCAGAAATTGAAGAGGAGATATTGCAAATGATACCACAAAATACAAAGGATCATAAGAGATTACTATTAACAATTATATGACAACAAATTGGATAAAGTAGAAGAAATGGACAAATTCCTAAAAACATACAACTTACAACTGAATTATGAAATTAAAAATCTGAACAGATCAATAAAGAGTAAGGAGACTGAAACAGTAATAAAAAATCTCCCAATTAAAAAAATACCAGAACCAGATGTCTTCCTATACTGAATTCTATGAAACATTTAAAAGAAGGTTTAATGCCAATTTTTCTCAAATTCCTCCAAAATACTGGAGAGGAGGGAACACTCCCAAACTCATGTTATGAGGCCAGCATTATTCTGATAACAAAGCCAGAAAAAGACACAAGAAATAAAACTACAGGCCAATACCATTAATGAATATAGATGTAAAAATTCTCAAGAAAATATCAGCAAACCAAATTCAACAGCCCATGAAAAGGATCATAACACACCATGATCAAGTCGGATTCATACCTAGAGGGCAGTGATGGTTCAACATACACAAATCAATCAATGTAATACATTGTATTAACAGAATGGAAGATAAAAATCATGATCATTTCGATAGATACAGAAAAAGCATTTGACAAAATTCAATACCTTTTCATGATGAACTGGTGTGGGAGGAATGTATCCCAACATAATAAAATGCCATATATGACAAGACCACAGTATATATTTTCAATGGTGAAAGGTTGAAAACTTTTCCTCTAAGATTAGGAACAGGACAAGTGTGCCCACTTTCACCACTCCTATTCAACATAGTACTAGAAGACCCATAGACCAATGGAACAGAATAGAGAGTCCAGATATTAACCCAAGCATATATGATCAATTAATATACGATAAAGGAGCCATGGATATACCATGGGGAAATTATAGCCTCTTCAACAACTGGTGTTGGCAAAACTGGACAGCTACATGTAAGAGAATGAAACTGGATTACTGTCTGACTCTATACACAAAAGTAAACTCAAAATGGATCAAAGATCTGAACGTAAGTCATGAAATCATAAAACTCTTAGGAGAAAATATAGGCAAAACTCTCTTGAATATAAACATGAGCAACTTTTTCATGAACTTATCTCCTCGGGCAAGGGAAACAAAAGCAAAAATGAACAAGTGGGACCATATCAAACTAAAAAGCTTCTGTACAGCAAAGGACACCATCAGTAGAACAAAAAGGCATCTGAAAGTATGGGAGAATATATTCTTAAATGACATATCTGATAAGGGGTTGACACCCAAAATATATAAAGAGCTCATATGCCTCAACAAACAAAAAGCAAATAATCCGATTAAAAAATGGGCAGAGGATCTGAACAGACAACTCCAAAGAAGAAATTCAGATGGCCAACAGGCACATGAAAAGATGCTCCACATCGCTAATCATCAGAGAAATGCAGATTAAAACCACAATGAGATATCACCTCACACCAGTAAGGATGGCCACCATCCAAAAGACAAACAACAACAAATGCTGGCAAGGATGTGAAGGGGAACCCTCCTACACTGCTGGTGGAAATGTAAATTAGTTGAACCATCGTGGAAAGCAGTATGGAGGTTCCTCAAAAAACTAAAAATAGAAATATCATGTGATCTAGGAATTCCACTCCTAGGAATTTACCCAAAGGAAACAAAATCCCTGATTCAAAAAGACATATGCACCCCTGTTTATTGCTTCACTATTTACAATAGTCAAGAGATGGAAGCAACCTAAATGTCTATCAGTAGATGAATGGATAAAGAAGAGGTGGTATATATACACAATGGAATATTATTCAGCCATAAGAAGAAAACAAATCCTACCATTTGCAGCAACATGGATGGAGCTAGAAGGTATTATGCTCAGTGAAATAAGCCAGGTGGAGAAAGACAAGTGCCAGATGATTTCCCTCATTTGTGGAGTATAACAATGAAGCAAAACTGAAGGAACAAAACAGCAGCAGACTCATAGACTCTAAGAAGGGACTACCGGTTACCAAAGGGAAGAGGTTGGGTAGTGTGGGTGGGGAGGGAGGGAGAAGGGGATTAAAGGGCATCATGATTAAGACACATAATGTAGGTGCGTCATGGGGAAGGCAGTACAGCACAGAGAAAACAAGTAGTGACTATAACATCTTACTATGTTGATGGACAGTGACTGCCATGGGGTGTGGGAGGGGACTTGATAATATAGGTGAATGCAGTAAACACTATTTTGTAACGTGAAACCTATCAATGATCCCTTAAAAAAAAAGAGAGAAAAATGGCTAATTTTTTTCTGTGCTGTTAGGCTTAGCACATTCCTAGATTCTGGTGCCTTAGACTTATTTAAGAACCTGGAAGTCAAAAGAGGTGGGGGCAGGTCCTGAGAAGTCCCTGATGTCTTTTGGCAGCGGAGAATGTTATAGCTTTTAACAGGGAGAATTGAGTCATCTAAATGTTCAGGGGAGTCAAGGGAGCCAAATGTTTTTGAGTCATCTCACCAGACATCTCCATCCCGTGTCAGGTTCTTGATTTGTCTCAATTGGGGCCCTGACTTAGCATAACAGACCTGCTTCAGCTGAGCATTTAAGTATCTTTGAAGCTCAATGCCCTTTTAAATTCTGGCTTTGGTCTTCCGTTTTTCCTGCTCTCCCACTGCAGGAAATAAGACCTTTGGCATTTACCAAAGAGGCCTCTTGGGATCAAACTGTTTTCAGTTGTTTGCTAACTGCCTCAACTTTGCATTATCCCATTATAGGGGATACAGTAGGCTGAATTGTGTCTCCCTTCTGCCCAATTCATATGTTGAAGCCCTAACCTTGAAGTGTGATGGTATTTGGAGATGGAAGGTTCAGGAAATAATTAGGTTTAGATGAGGTCATGAGAGTGGGGCACTCATGAAGGGATTAGCGCCCTTACATGAGGAAGCTCTCTCCCCCACCCCACAAAGTGCACAAAGAAGAGGGCACATGAGCAAACAAATAGGAGCTACCTACAAGTTAGAAGAGGCCTCAGAATGAAACCTATCTTGCCCACACCTTGATCTTGGACTTCCCTACCTCTAAAACTGAGAGAAATATATTTGCTGTTTCAGCCACGGATTTATGAGATTTTGTTATGTCAGCCCAAGCAGACCAAGAGAGGCCAATGTAATTTATTAACAACCAGCCAATTCCTTTGTCCTTGTATTATTGTTCCCCCATCTTTTTCAAAGCCTTGAACTATTGTACTATCCAAGGCAATCCCTTTCAATGGAGCATTCTTCCAAATCAATACTTGTGAAAGTTTTAGCAACTGGGCCATGTAACACCCTGTGGTATGGCCTATTTATTTTACATAGTGCATGAGCTTATTGTCTGTTGACTAACTGGAAAGGAATTTAATATTTCCTAGTCAATTAACCAATGAATTATTTCTCAACATCTTTGAGGCGATCACCCCTGACTACCTTCACTGATAGGAATTAACCTAACTCAGAAAATTATTGCAATAAGAGTAAATTGTATTGTTAGAAAGTTATTTCTTCTGAACTGAAATCTTCCATTACTCTCTCTTCTGGGTTAAATTGTGTCCCCCAAAAAGATATGTTGGTAGCTCTCATTTTTCCCTGTCAGCTTATTTTTCCTCTTCCTCGTCCAAATTCAATGTTCCACTGTTCTCTCACCCCAGGCTTTTACAATTGTGTTTTCTCAGACGCCCTCATCTTCACTCTCCTACGTTTGCCTGACAAGTACTCACAACTTCCCCTGCATTCTTTCAACTCCCTTAAACAGCTAATTTTTCCTGTCATGATGCCTAGAACTCTGTGATTAGCCTATCACACCAAGTAGCACACTACTTCAATTACCCATTTGTCTTTCCTACCAGATCCTAAGCTTCTTGGGACCCCACACTCAGTACTTTAAAGAGTGTAAAGATGAACAAGACAAGTTCTTGTTCTTCAAAAGCGCCCACCACGGTGAGGTATGCGGAGTACTAAACTGCATTAGATCATGTTATCCCCACCCACACCTCCAATGCTTTCTACGTCTGTTGTTTCTACTGGTTCGTCATTTCAGTATCCTTTCCTAGACAGTGATGACCTTTGTGTACTGGTCACTGTACTTAAATAAATCACACATATGTGTAATCTGAGGCCTTGGAAGAAAATAGCTTCCTCCAGAGAGGACTTTCACTTGCTTCTGGTCAAATTCTAAGGACACTACCAGGAAGGGACCTTGCTTTTATCCAAGTTCAAAGCTTGACATTTCCTGAACAACTCAAGGGTGCAAGTCTGTATCAGGGCTGTTTCTTCAGGTGACCTTTACTCTGCGGAGTGAGCTCTGCTGGGTCTGGCTTTACATTAGCTTTGATGCGTGGGATGCTGATGTTGTGGTTCCGACTCTTTGCTTTGGCCATATCCTGGGCTTTGTTTTTGGGGCAACCTTCCCTGTGATATTGCCTGCCTAGTGACTCAGTTTCTTAATTTCCTCCTAAATGATAAATGCCCTGAGGACAAAAGGAACTCTGAGTGCTAGTCTCAAGTCTCTATTTAGTAGAACCTGAAACAGCAATTTCAATCTTACCCTGACTCACAAGGCCTGGAATCACCTGGCCTTAGGCTGCTGCTCCCTTACTGTATCATCCTTCAGGCTGACTTTCATACAAGTCCCATCTTAGTGCTCTTGTATTTGTGACCTTTGTGCTTGCTTAAAACCCATCTACAAAGTTTACAATTTTCAAGCCATTACAGTACTTTTTGCAAACAACTCATTTCTATGATTCTCAGAAACTGCTGCAATTATCTGCAACTCTCAGGGCTCATCACTTTGTATATTGTGTTATTTTTCTATTTCCTATTTCCCTTATTACTTAAGGCTATTTGAAGATACATGCTTTTTATCTGTGATTCTTCTTGGCCTAGGAGAGGCAGTACTTCCTTAATGTTTGTTTTTAACCTTAATGAGTGTTAGGTTTACCTTTATGATCCCAGCATTCCTCAGATATATTTAGTTTAAAACAACTATGTTCTTAATTTGTAAATACATTCAGGACAAGCAATTTACTTAAGAGAGAAGGCAAAGATACAAGAAACAAAACCAATCTAGAATGCTCAGTGATGTACTTAAAAGCAACTTTTCCAACCTTTCCAGGATAGGAAGCATAGGGCGTTCTGCTACAACATCTCACACAGACGGTGGTTTAGATGTATGTTTCAAAACTGCTAGTGCCTGAGTCAATCTCTTCGAAAAAACTAGGATAAAAATACAAGTACAGTCAAGTTAATTCAACAAACATTTATTAAAAGAGTATATGATAGGTACTGTATGCTACACACTGGGCACCAGACACAATTAGACATTGTCTTTATTGTTTGGGATAGAAAAACTGGTAGGGGAGGGAAGGATGAAGATGATAACCTTGATATCTATACTTGAATTGGACCTTTCAGGTACAAAAGCAGATAATGAACATTCTAGAAATAGGGAAGAACATTAGCCAAGTACGGGTAGTCTTGTTTTGCTACCACTTATAGAACTTGGTGTGTGGACAACTGAAAAGCAGCCTGGGAACAACAGGACCAGGCAGTAAAAGGCCATATGGCAAGGAGACTGGAAGAAGGGAGAAATCAGAGTTTTAAAGATAGGTTTAACAAGACTTAAGACATGGAAAATGTCAGAGAATTAGCAAATAGTATTTGATGTTTCATTTGGACAGGAATGCCACTAATTATGATAGGAAAGACAAGATATATGCTTTTTTGGAAGACAAGAGATAAAAACTTTTTAATGTTAAGTTGGGTATCTTTTCTACAGGAGATAGCTATCCATATTAGGTTCTTTGTCTGATGATATATACCTGCCCCACATTAGGTCCTTGAAGGCAGAGTATATATATGAGAAGATATTTTCTACCTTAGTTTCTTATTTCAACTTTCCTTATTCAAGTATTTCTATACTCCACTAAAGTGGAAAGGACACACAACTACTTCCACTTATATAAATACTTTGCCTTAAGCAAACATTAAAAAGAAATCTCATAAACAATTTAACAGATTTGACTGACAGGGGTTCCCAACCGGACAGTCACAGAACCAATGTTGTCTTGGACCACATCATCCAAGCACAGAAAACTCTTAGCTATGTCATCTGACCCTTCAATTCACCTCATGTTTGATTTTGCTATGTGTTATGTTAGTGTGAAATGTACTGAGGGATATAGGGAGGACTTCCACAGAATCACTTATCCACAGTAGCTTCAACTGCAGAGGAAAGTCCTATCTTCTATGAGGTAGAAATTATTTTAAGGGTTTTAACAAAGGGAGAGAATGCCATCAAAGTACAAAGGAAGGAGGCCTTGCATATATCTAACCAGTGACTACTCTAGTTGTTTAGAAAGAGCTTGTTGAGGTAAGATGGTTCTATAGTAGTATGGCTACCCCCAATGAGATTAAGATGCTCCTGGGGCAGGTAAATCCCCTGTGAAAAGCTTAGAACAGTAGAACACATTGATTATCTTCCTACTAGGAATAACTAATAACTGAGATGTGGAGACATGCCCTTCTGTTATTTCCTTCTCTGTTTTCAAAGCTTCAGGAGTGACTCATTTAAGTTAGCTGATCTGTTTGTACACTCAGGAAAGCATCCATAAATTCTCCACAGTATGTCCATATTAACTGTACAACCTGAGGTTCTGCAACACAAGACTCATAGTAACTCTAAGCAAGCGCCTGGGTCTCCATTTCCAACTTTTCTGAAAATGCGCAGTCTTTAATCAGGACTTAATGTAAAACATGAAGAACCTCTAAAATACACTAGGCTGTACTATTAAGCAAAGATGACTTGTTACATAAGCGAACAAGTGGCTTTGGTGACTATCTTCTTTCTGTTCCACTCATTCTGGACATGGACATGCTACTATTTCCACAGACCTTTAAAGATTAGTCTTTTATAAAGAGGAACCATTATACAAATAAACTTCTACACTATTATAAATTACAAAGAGGTTTAATATCTATCCAATTCAGTATTCAAGTCTACAGAAAAAAGATCAATGACAACTGCTTTATTAAAAGTTACTGAAGTCCATAAAGCACATAATTTATATTTAACTAACAAAAGTTTGATACATGTATTTAAAAATATATAATATATAGATTTGTCTGCCTTAACATTTATATTCTATTTAAAAAGCAGTAGCTTTACATATTTTACAACTTGAATTTATAAAATATATACATCCCCACTATACAAGTTCCCAAGCACAAGCTTCCATTCCTATTAAAACAATGCACAATCTGTATTTCTGAATATTGAAATACAGTACCAACCAAAAACAACAAATCCATTTTAACTTGAACATGCACTTAATTCTTGGCTACTAGATAAGTGACATAATAATCTATTTGAATAATTATTTTACCTCAAGCCAGACAATCAATTTGCACTTATGTAAGCAATCTGTGGTTAACTATGTAGACTTGCATTTTTATGGTACTGACACAATCTACCAAATTCCTTAGTCTTGTTTCAGGCTTTAAAATTAGAGAGGAAGCATTATTGGATCTTTCCATGTAGGAGGATATCTGACAAGTGATGTCACACCTAACAAGCCAAAGCCCAGTAAGTTTCAAAACCATGTTTTGGCTTTGAGAAAACAGCTTAAAATTCCTGTAGGAGCAAACTTTTCTCAAAACTGTGATAGTATACATGCCAAAAACAGAGATCAGGACTGTTTCTCCTTTCCCAGTCAAGTGCACTTGACTGAAAAAACTGGAGTTCCTTATTAAGATACAACAGCTTCTATTCAGGCATTCCTTCCACATGTTCAAAATGTCTTCGGATATTACATTGTTTTATAAACCAAACCCTCTTTGTAAAAAAAAAAGAAAAGATATTATTAATGTAATCATTCCAAAGATTCACCACCAAATACAGGCCTCAGTACTAACAATTGGGAATTAAAATCACAAAAAACACCTCAATTATCAGGACCACAGTCAGAACCAGAACTTCAACTTGAAAGACAGAGATCTTTTTGAAATACATATTTTGAGTCCATGGGCCTCTAATGATAATGATGTATATAAGCCTGTCTTTAAATTAATGCACAGTTTATGCTGACAAAGCTAAAGTCTCATACAAATAACTTTTTTTTGTGGGGGGCGGGGAACAGTTCCAAATCTCAGAATGGTCTAGAAACTTATATGGAAAAACACATTTACCAAAATAAGTAACTTAATTATTTGGGCAATAATTTGGCTTTAGGAGAGTTACCATCCAAAAAGTGAACAAAATTCCCTCAATATTGGTTTTAAGAATTAAATGATAGTCAACAGTTCATTATCAAGTAGTAAATTATTCAATACATTTAGCCATCTACTGATGAACTGAAATTAGGTATTAGAAGTATGTATTTATAGGAAGGAGTCTTTTTATTACAAAAAATTCTGATGTAATTTTAATAATTTTCCCTCTCTGGATTCCTTACACTCAAGAAAATGAAAGGGAAAGGGGAAGGGAGGAGGGAAGGTGGGAAGGAAGGCAGGAGGGAGAGAGGGAAAGAGGAAAATTCAGAGAAATCAGAAAGGGAAATGCTGAAGGCTGATACACTGTGAGAGACGGGGAGAAAAATAAAAGAGGAAAACAAACAAAACAAAGACTGCAAGGAGGATTAGGGCCAGCTGGTGCAGATTAAAAGACCTCTTCTTCACATATCTTAATCATGTAAAGGCATCAGCATAACACGGAATAGTGCAGCAGCTGATGTGACAACAATGAATCCTCAAAAATTAAACATACGGTCTAGCTTTTTGAAAACCAACTTACATACACAATTATAAATATTAAGCATTCAGCTAAAATTTATACAAAAACTAAATGAAAGTGAGATCGAGAAATACAAGCAGCAGTAAACCATAAAGGCTTAGAACTAGTGACACTGAATCCTTTATTTAAAAAAAAAAGTTTTAAACAGAGTACCTCCTCTTCTCTTCTAATTTCAAGAAGAAGCTTTAACAAGTTTTAAATATCTCAATTGTCAAAAACAATACTTTTTTAAAAAATAAGACTTGATTACCGGAAACAAGTAATATGTAGTTACATACCATTTTTATATCACTGTTCTTTTCCACTATTTGTCAATTCATCTTTGATGCAATCTAGGAACAATTAAGTAGTCACTAGATACCTGTTCTAGAATCAGAAGAAATTATTATCCACCATAGGAATCTAATGATATGTATTTTTGCATATATTTAAAATTTCAGAAAGGAAAAAGTAATAAACTACTCTATTTTATACCAAATATTATGTAGTCAAAACAATATGGGTTTAAGATCTTTCTCCAGATGAACTGTATATAAAAACTATCTTAAGCATTTGCTTTTGGGGATTAAAAATGTTTTATTTCCCTGTTAAATGGAGGAATTTATACACTACATATAAGTCCTTCAGCAGTGAATATTAAATTCCTTAAGAGAACAGACATAAAATTTACTTTTAAAAATTTCTCTTAGAAATATGAAAACCAATTCTCTTTAAAATCTATGGCATTAGTACCTACTTGACGTTTTTTTTTTTTTTGGAAAGGGCACCAAGTTCATGATCTAAGCATGTAAAATAAGGAACTGAATATATCATTTTAACAGAATTTGGCAAACGAAAATGGCCCTAAAATAAATAAATAAATAAATAAATAAAGGAGAGAGTACATATTGTCTAGATATGAAAGTATAATTCTGTAGGCCTATGCAGCCGACAGTGCCCCAGAATGGGAATGCAGGGAGGAGGAAAGTAGCGTGGTTTCTATGTACATTTTCTCGGTATTCTGGTTGTCATTCAACAACACATTACAAAGAACTATTCTTTTTATTATTACAAAGCCATTAATTGCCTTCACTAAAGCAATGACTCAGGTAAATGTCTTATGACTTTTAATGTAACTTACATTTAAAATTAATTAAATCTAAGTGCAGAAGAGTTTTCAGTGATTTCTAAGTTCACAGGAGTAATGAATAAGGTTAGTTATCTGACTGCAAATTTTGAATGTCTGGTGTTTCTATATTTTAGGGATATTTCATCTTATTTTTTTCTCTTTAAGCCATAAAATGTACTGAAATTATCTGGTTTTCCTTTACTTTTCTCTGCTTCATTTTAATTTATTTTATGGTATCTCTAAGTAGAGAGAGAGAGGTATGTTAAAATACTGTTATTTGTATAAAAAAACTCAACTGAGGCTATATACGATCTATTAATCTATAGTATAGCATTGTTAATCTTTGACCTGGTATATTAATTCCTTTGGTGAATAAATGTCACAGGTCATTTCTTTATAAAAGGATTTTAGTAAGAGGACCAGCAGTATGGAGAGAGACCCTTCACCCCCACCCCCGAAAACGATCAAGTCAATTTCAGTAGTTTAGAGCAGTTATGTAAAATATGAAAAATACATAATTTACAGCTGCAATTTTCATATTAAAAAGCAGTTAAAAACCAAGTAGTTCAAAGCATTCCAAAAAACATTTTCTTTCTTGGTTAAACAGGCAACTAATAAGATCAATAATGACTATTGTGAGAACCTATGTGTATTTAGACAAGATAGAACAAAAATATTTTTGATTTTTAAAAAGTGGTAGTTGCTAACTATCAGTATAAACAGTGTCCACAATTTGGTGGCTGGCCATAGTTACAGGTTTTTTTTTTCAAGTTATTTCTACAGCAGACATATTTTTGAAGTCTACCCACCCCTGAGTTCAACAATTATATTTTTAGAGTGTAAAATTACATGCTCTTAATTAACAACATGTACAAAGCTACAAAATGTCATCTATACAGAGATTAAAAACAATTTTTAAAATATTCATTGCCAATTATTGATTGGATGGTTTTGCTGGGGTATGTATTTCAAACCTTTCAGCCAAGTGGCTTTTATTTTTAAGCCCAAACTGATTCATTTATTCACTGCAGGATATGTCAAAAAGGGTGCAACAACAGGCATTAGTAAAAATAACATTGTAGTAGAAACAGATTTTGCATATGTGAAAAGATAATTTATAAAATACATTAATCACTTTTTAAAAAGAGAACCTAGTTGCAGTATCATTAACTTACATGGTACTGAGAATTGGACCTTTCAACAACTTTTTTTTCTATAGAAAAATTTTATCTAGCTGTAAGCAAAGTCCTTTAAACCATAAGAAAACAAATCCTTCCAGGAAAAACTGTATGGTTGTGTGAGACAAATAAGCAAACATACCATTCTACAGTGTACTTTTGCCTAAATTTTAAAATAAAAATGTCCACACTCTTTTGTTAAAACATTAAGCCTCTGTCAAAAATGTATTTCTTATTTTAGGGTACAGGACTGAAAGGCAAAGGTGATACAAGTAAAGAAAATTTACAGGAAAAAAACAAGCATTTTTCAATTAAAGTATTGTAACATTCGAACTTGACTTAAAACAACAAAAGAAACAAAATCCCAAACAAAAAATGTTCATGGATTTTCCAAACATAAATAAATGAAATAGTGTTTAGGCAGTAGGGCTCATGCTGATGGCTAGCAGGAAGTAACAGAGTGTAATCTACTTGGAAAAGCTGTTAATATACAAATAACAAACCCAAATTATGGACTGCGGCAATTTAATCATAACTGCCATTTTTCTTACTTCCAAAACAAAGCTTTGATTAAACCATTCATACCCTATATTACTCATACCTTTACTTCAGAGATTGAGGAACTATATACAATGAATGAATTTATTTCACCATAGGGATAACATATTGTACCTCTCTGCCAATGTTACTTGAAAACCTTCCATGTCAAAACAATCTGACAGCAGATATAAACAATTAAATAAATATGCAATGATCTTTCATTACAGTCCTTTAAAGACGCATGTTAATTCATGCTGTTAACCTTAAGATCACAGTGCATAGAATCCAAATATAAACAGTTGGGGTGACTTTCAAAGTAATGTTGGATTCCTCACTTTATTTATAATCCCACTATAACTGATAAGTTCATTTCATAGGTCCTGTCATGCATCAATCACTGGGTGGCAGGAATTAATGAAAATTTTTCCTGTTACAACGTCCACTGCCGGCAATGAACGCCCCCAAACCGTCAAGGAAATCATTGTTATTGCACAATACACGAGGACCTAGAACTTTTCCAAAAGCTTAAAAAAATAAAAATAAAAAATGGAATTATATTTGACATTTCCTGACACCTGCATTAATACTGTATGACTAATAAAAAGCATGTCAGTTGCCTGGTCTGAACCAGCGATCAACATGCGCCCAGAATGCACACGAGTAAAAATGCAGTAAAAGGAAGTAGTCTTCATTGCCTATAGGTCACTTCCAGTCAAAGGTTAAAGTTCAAAGACTGAATGATCAAAGTGCTCATTTTCTCAGTAGGACTATCTTCTGCTAGGAGGATGTTAACAGTGGCATCAACAAGTATCATCTTTAAGAAAAGGAGAAAAAAGATAATTAAAAAAGTCAAGCTGCATAAGTAAAACCTACAAGTTAGTCTAACACATAAATAATTTCAAGTAGCAAGAAGAACATAGTTCACATGTCTGACTTGCCTCCCCCAATCTCTGTAAATAAAAGTCCAATCTATGTTCAATTAAATAATAACAAACGAATCAAATTTCATTCTTTCAGGGAAATGGTAGTCAACAAAAAATGTTAAAATATGTATTATTAGTATGTTAAAATATTAAATTGATATATATTAGCACATATTCAGGATTATCAGCCTTAAAAGAATTTTTTACAGGCAACGATTTAAAATTATTGAGATGAAGTAAACTCTTAACTCTATCATGCTATGTAACACAGAATGATACAAGCCATGTTTTTAGTCTGTGAAGGAAATAACTTCACAAGTGAGGGACAATCTCTAAATCAATCACTCAATAGTTATTGCTAATTCTCTTTAAAAAGTAAGTTTTTCAGCAACTATAGGTACAAATGCAAAGGGAGTCATTAAAAATATCTTACATAACTATTTAGTAAATGCCTTCTGGTAGCCTTAACACATTATGTTTATGTAACACATAGTTTTGGAGCGTGATGACTTTTTACAAAATTTATTTCACTAAACATATCTGAATGATTTATTTTGAGGATTGATTATTCTTCAGAAAGCTTTATAATGAAGAAAGATTAGTGGCAACTACCCAAGAGTTGAGAAAACTAATGAGAAAATTCTAAAAAATTAGCCAAACTACTTTACAAACCATTCCATGTTAGGATTGATATATTGCTAATTAAATTTCCATTCATAAAGACTCAATGAAAGCTAGAAACCAGTAAAACTGACTTCTATACTGTACAAACTACTGTAATATTCCATGATCCTATGCCTTAAGGATAATAAAGGGTGAAAAATATTTTTAAAGTAATTATTATTTAAATCATTAGGATCCTTTAAATAAATATCTCTAAAGAAGAAAACAAGTGGGTAGTTTTAGAGCTGCTAGGTGTCACATGAAAAAATCTTAAATTACTATGGGACTTGGAATAAAGAGGATATATTTGTTACAGATGCAGAACAAACTTAAGAATATGAAGAGGTTCCCTAAAACATCACTTTTCCAGTAGAGTATTTTATAGCATTAGAATCCTTGAAATTAACACTAAAATTAATCGTGCTTAAATCTCTGCACTAAGAGATAGAGCTACTCTACTTAATATGTCAAATTACTAGGGCTAAACTTTAGTATCATACCACATAACAATTCAACTTGAACATTAATGTTATCTAGATGGCCAGTAAGTTTTTACCTACAAAGACGTATCGTCTTTGATGGATGGTACCACAGATACATATTTACCAGGTTGTTCATTCTGGAAGTTTTTCAGTATAGTAGGGTGCTGTGGAATATGCTACCAACCACCAAAATGATTAGGAGAGCCAGGTGAAGCTATTCTATCTACCTCAGTCCCCACCTTGAGTCAGATGTTAAAAGAATTTAGGACTAATATGACACTACCTGACTTGAATACTCTATCTTTGGAAATATAAACTTACGAAGTAAGTCCTGAAGATGGAGCTCAATTATCAAAAATCCATGATGACTATATGTATTCAAGAGTCTATGAGCAAATATTGAAGTATGGAGACAGGTGCAAGGCAAAGCCATGGCCACCTTTTCCCTTAACAGAAGCCATCACTAAGAAGCAAAAAACTCATTTGTTAGCAGTACGAACAGTTACCTAGCTAGATGAAAAAGATTACTGGAAACTAGGAGTGATTTACAAAAAAAGGTTGTTAGAGTAAACCCATCTTACATCAAGATAAATGTTAAGTCTATAAAAGTTGGTGAAAGAACATAATAACATAATATATTTAACCTACTGGCTAAAGTATCTATGGCAAGATGATGGCCTGAAAAAAAAATCTCATATTAACCATTTAAATTTTTTCTGCAACTGTAATAGAAGCCTCTACTAAAATTATACCTCAAATATAATATACAAATTACCAGTTCTGAAGAGGTCATCCCTACCATGGTTAGCTTCACTGAGTTTCTGGGAAACGTGAGAGAGAACTATATTAGAAGAAGGTCATTTAGCTTCTCCCAGAGTATAAGAAGCATCACATTATATTGATAACCATCTCCCTGGATATACCCCAGGACAGGAGAGACCAGAAGAAAAGGAACCAGTTGATCACTAGATATGAAGTGGGATGCTGTCTCCAAGGAAGGCAAAAGTAAATCTTTACAGTTAGGGTTGTCTCTCAACAATTAAGGAATTATAGTTTTCATTTGATGAACTGATTCAAGAAAGATTTCAAAGTAGACAACAGAATTGCTATTCAGCAGGGAAAAAAAGAGCAAAGACTGTTAAACTGAGTAAAAGTTTGGACGTAGGAATTTAGAAAGTAGTTTTGTTTGTAACCCTACAAGTTAGTACAAATAAAAAGTTTCATGACATAGGTAAATCTGTGGACAGCTATAAGGCAGGGAGAAAAGGAGTTTAACACTAGTCTGAAAATTTTATATTCCTAACCCCTCAAAATCTTTGTAATTCTACAGGAAATGTTCCAGGTGATGGAAAGAAAGTAGTCTACAGTTTAAGTTCTAAAAATTTCCCTATTTCCCCAAATCATCAGTTTATTGGGTATAATATCTTAATATTATAACAATTTATTACTTCCAAGCCTGATTTTCTGGAGTCAACAAACAGAATAGCAGTGTTAAGTTATACTGTTCAATTCTCCATCACCTTCAGGAACCACAGCCCTGTACTCCAATCAGTAGAAAGCAATTATTTATGAAACTAAGTTGTATATGTTTAATATTGATCCCAGGAAATGGATGATGTTAATAATGAATCACATTATTAATGGATTCTATTTGGCTACCTCAGTGAAATTATTTTTTATGATAACATAAAATGATATCTTTAATCTTTTTCAAGGACAACTTTGTCTATTTTATGATAAAGATCTTTGAGGCTCATTCATTCATGTGTGCACTGAACTGGACACAGATCTTTTTTCTAAGGAAGAGTCTATCTCTGAATCACAGGTAAATTCCTCAGCCCCTGTGTATGCTGAGGTGAACTGTCTCTTCAAATACCTATTTTGGTTAGGTCCCTTTACTTTTTCAACCCTATTCTCTCTGCTCAATTGATTTTTCAAAGCACATGGGCCCCTGCCTTAATTGGACACACAAGAATTATTTTCATTCCAATGCAGATATGACTTTATTCAAAGGAACTAAATAAAAACTATAAAAGAGTTCTGAAAAACACGTTGATAGTTAACTTCAGGTAAACACCAGTAAGGAGTATGTATTCCCCATATCAATGACATTTTACACTTTAATAAATTACTGTGTGCTAGGAAAGAACTTCAAAAGAAATGCAACATAAGGAATGATATACACAAAGACAATAATCATAGGGTAGCAGCGACTGGCCTAATATTTAAGGTATACTAACTAACAATGTGGAAAATCACAAATTTAAGCTGAGGGAGGCTTTTTTGCAAGAACCCAATACTGGTATCTGGCAGTTCAATTTTGGTGTGTCTGCTGAGTCCTCTTCCAAAACCAAGAGATGCACTGAATTTCAGATTTTCCATTAGTAGTGCCTCCATTCTGCATCCAGGAAGCCCCTCTGCAGAACACAGATATCACTACAATCTAAACCAACCTCTTGTCTCTTTGATTATATCTGATAAACACTCTGACCCACCTTGACTCAAGTATGTTGGTTAGCACCACCTAGAAAGACTGTGGAACTTGATACCTGAGGCTACAGTACGGCTTGGTTTCTTGAAACTGAAATGCTAAGTGTTTCAGTGAGTTCACCCAACAATTCCAAGTAAGTCTTTACTGAGTCTGTCATCTTTTTGTTTAGTTTGCAGGTCACATCAGGACACTGATCTGACCTGGTAATCCTTTCAGAATTAGAAGATGTTAAGACAGAATAGGAGTCCATATTGGTATTTTGTTGTTACAAAGAGAACATGATCAACGAAGACCTTTTGGAACTGAAGCTTCTAAGCAGAATAACACATACTGGAAAGCTCTAAAACAAAGCTGACTCATTTTGCTTTATGAGTGAGTATGACTACTTTTTTGATAAAGATTTTCCAAACTCAACTATAATGCCACAGTGGGCTATTTTTCATATCGCTTGTAATTGCTACTCTGAAATGTATATAAAGAAGACAGTATATACTACACAGAAATACTTTAGGTTTTTAAATGTGAAGGAAAAGTTCAAGGAAGAATGGTCAACCACCTTTATGACAGAGCAGTTGCTCTATCATCTCAAAGTGTAACTAATACCATCCTCGATTTTGCATAAGGCTCACTTATGGAGCAGAATTGCTGATTTAAGGGAGAATGAGGGAAGGGAATGATTCAGGAATGCAGGGTTCAAGCAGGAGCAGAAAACATATTAGGCTAAGAATGGCCACTGTAAGTCAATGAACTGAGGATGTTTTAAACAGAATTATCTGTAAATGAAAAAAATGTACCTGTACCTGGGATTGGAAAATGGACTAGAACAGTCATGATTTAATTTAATTTGAATCTAGTGTCTTTAAAAAATGGTTAATTTGTATTTGAGGGGAAAGAAGAGAAGGCATACTTTTAATCTGTTTATTGGGAAAATGAATTCTTACATAAACCCTGGACTATTTTATTTTACATTAAGAGGTTAATTTAGTCTGAAACCCTCTTTTCTTGGTACTTTTTGGCTAATCTGGAGATGATCCATCTTCAAACTATTAAAAGACTTTCCACTTCAGTTATTTATTTATTTATAGTATGGATTTAAGTAAAGGGACCTAACCAAAGTCTATGAAAAGTAACTTCTACTGTGACATGTATTTTATTTTAAAGAACTTTTATATTTCTAATTTTACTATGTGACTTTTCCCCATTTCTTATTCAAAAGCAGGCAATAAATTGTAGAAGTATACTTAGATACCTAGACTCCTTCCTCAAAGTTCTTTTAACTATATAAGGCAGCATTAGAGTCTTAAAAAATGATCTTTTTGAAATTTCCATACCTGGGAGTTGAAAGGGAAAAACAGGTATATACAATCTAACACTGGGGTGGGATAAAGTGGTAGAGGGAGTTATACTTTCAAAATATTGTGGTTTAATAACACTGTAGAAAAGACAATGGGAGAATTTTTCTGTTATTAGTGAGTCTGAAACAGAATGACTACTAGCTTAGGAACTTTGACACTTTAAAAAATGTTTGATTTAGTTGTGTTTGACAATATTCTTGACTGACAGATCTTAATTTTTGATGAGTTAGGGAATTTACTAGGCTAAGATAAAGGGGTAATATTTTTATTTTTTTGTTTTAAAAGGTTCTTTGTCAAGGCACAGAAGGAATAGGCAGCTTAGTGTTTGGTCCAGGCAAGAGAGTGTAAAAGAATGAGTAGTCAGCAATGTAAACTGAAGTAAAGGGTCATTTAATTAAAGTAGGACCTTGTTATAAGTTTTAGTGGACCTTTGGTGCTTAG
Source organism: Smutsia gigantea (assembly GCA_032199065.1). Taxonomy (NCBI): domain Eukaryota; kingdom Metazoa; phylum Chordata; class Mammalia; order Pholidota; family Manidae; genus Smutsia; species Smutsia gigantea. Next base: position 2,769 of record JAVSCE010000905.1, on the reverse strand, counting down.
AAAGAATTTCTTAAGCCTGATTACCAATGCATTATTATTTGGAAATCTGTCCTTTTATATCTAAGAATCCTTGAAAAAGTAGTTTCTCAAGTGACAACCTTAATTTTTTTTCAGCTGAGAATATCTTAAAAACTAAAACTAAATCAGCATTCTGGCACAGTAATAAAGTTTATTAGATTCCCAAAAAGAGGGAGTAATCAACAAGGCTTTGGTGAAGAAGTTCCCAAGAACAGATGTGTGTGTGTGTGCACGTGCACACAGTGGAAGGATGAGTTCCAGGCAAATTGCACATGTGGAGGCAAAAACATGCAGGATGAGGATTAGAATGTATATTACAAATAATGTTCCACTGAATGTTTTATGTATAAAACATTCCTTATAATAAAGATGATTTAAGGATGGGTTCTTATTAGTTTAGTAACTGAGACATAAGGTCTGGTCTTGAACTTTAAGCATGCAAACACTGCTGAAGCTTCCTTAAAGGATTACATTAACTTGCTATATATACCACCAGCAAGTATGAAAACACTGTTTTATTCTACCTTTTTCTCTCCTATAGCATTGCCCTCATTTTATAGTACAGTCAACTGAATAATAGTTTCAAAATATAAATTGATAATTATTTTATTATGTTGAACTTTTTGGCAAATGTTTTCAATTAATGTTTCTTACTCTCAAGCAATTTTCATAAAAGGTCTTTATTTTTAATAAGCTATAATTGTTTTCACAGTTTTATTTTGTAACTTTATCTTAACTGTCCTTGAGGTTTCTGGGTGCCTTTATAAAAGGTTTAAATTTTCATATGACTAAATATTTAATTTCTTTGTGATTCCTTTTAATTTCAGAAGTTCTCCCTCTAGAGTTGATACCCAAGTTTTTAAATAATATTTTTTCTTTTTAAAAAGTATTTAATTCAATCCAGAGAAAGTATTTTATATACGACATAAAAATGTAAATTTTTCTTTCCTAGGATTAGGAAATTTACCTAGGAAAATCACCAATTTTCTAACAAGATTACATATTAATTGTCCCCTTATCTTCACTGATCTGTGACACCTTATTTACCATATATTTAAATTTTACATATAAAAAGGTTTTGAAAAGAGTAATTCTATTTCAATATCTATTTTTGCATTAATATGTTTTGGTGTGTGATATATTAGTTCTCCTTCCTTATCTCTTAGTTCAGAATCAACTGTTCTCACCAGTTATTTTTTTCAAAACGTTTCAAACACCCACCCTATCACTCCACTGGATTTTTATTCAATTACATTAAACTATCATTTGTAAAGAATATACATTTTTTAAATAATACTGGTTTCTCATCAAAATATCTCTATTTTTTCCACAGCCCTTAAAAGTTTTGGAATTTCTTCTAGGTCATTTATATTTCTCATTAACCAAAATATTTGTATTTCTGGGGCTCTCAGGTCTGGCATTTGTCTTTCACTGTGTTTTCTAATTTGTAACTACTACTACAAGTGCTATCTACTGACTCTAGTCATCTTTTATCTCAACACCTAAGAGAATTCTTGTAATTAGGGGAAGATTTTAGTTGACTCAAATTAACTGACAAAAGATTTCACAATGGATAGAAGGGTAAGGAGAAAAGGACATATTCCTATTAATTAGTTTTGCCAGCTTTAATTCCTTATAAGGTAACATTTTAAAAGAGGAAAACAAAAGAAATGCTCTTATATATACAAAAATCACAGGGGGTGGTTTTTGTTCATTCAGCTCAAAACATACTTTGAGGAATATAAACTTTTTGTTTTTAATTTCAAATACCTCTTTGGGGAAGCAGTAAGATCAGTTTAGAAAAAATGCTACTAGCTTTCAATTATAAAGCTAACATTATGCTCCCAACAAAAACAACAGAAATTTAAAATTAATGAGAGTATTGTATACATAAAGCTATAATCACCAGAACCCCAATTTGTTTTGAGGAATAACTATTAGAACAGGAGGTGCTTTAATTAATGAGTTATCTCTAACTATGAGCACAGCCCCCTCCCCAAGAACAGTGCCAGAACTAAACGAGTATACAAGGCATCAACCTACTTCAAAAAACAAGTTTTCCAACAGCTAGTTCTGCTTTGAACTAACAATTAAGGAGTTCTTTTTTGTAAAATGGGAGAGTTAAAGCAGTTTTGCCTTTTACTGATATGATGGCTAAGACTTACATGATGGCCTCATTAAAAATCTAGTCTTTTACCCTTAAGTATCTTGAAATTTTAAAGACACTTCTTATATTACAAAAATACAGTATCAATTATACATTCCCTTTTTCCCAAGTAGATAGTCTTTTAAACCAAAATGCTAAAACATTATCATTCTAAAATAAGACAGCTTACCATGATACCACCATTTTGTTTTCTTTGGATTCTTGTTACATGTTCGAACATAAAAAGAATTATCTGGTGGTCGTCTCTGAAACCAAAAAGAGTTTCAATAGGTAAGAAATTGTAAAATAGAAAAACGTAAGTGGGAGACAGTTTCAGTGAAAGCTTTAGCAAAATTATTACAGAATTCATGAAAAACAGTATAAATGTTAATGGCATAACTAAAAGAATATATATTCTAGGAAATGCAGGCTCTTGATACTAAAATTGTTTTTTTTTTTAAATATTGGTGTGTCTGTGTGGTTTGGGTTAGGTTCCAGTGAGATTACTAGTGAATGACTATCAACCAAAAATGACAGCATTAGGTTATAAAGAATTTTGGTTTCATTTATCTTATCTCTCTAGACATAATTCAGTAATTATGTTT
>JAVSCE010000904.1:0-120142 GCA_032199065.1 Smutsia gigantea | reverse complement strand
GAAGGTGCAGGTTGTGAGCCGGGAACATGCCGGGACCGTGCAGCCAGCACCCCGGGACAAGAGAAAAGCGTGTGCCGTTTGTAGCGGTCTCGGAGAGGTGGGGGGCTCAGCGAGTGAACACCATCTCCCCGGCGGGCTCAGCCCTGCAGGCTGGAAGGCCTGGGGAACTTTGGTCCCCTTTGCTGGTGACGGAGAGAAGGGAGCAGCCACGCTGGAACTTTATACAGAAAACAATAGCCTCCCATTCGTTCCTGCCCCGGCCAGACCTACAAAAAAGTGGGGCGGCCATGGCTGTGGATTAGTGGACCAAGAGCAATACCTACAGCACGCTTAGACAATCCACTCAAGGTGGGCTTTTTTTTTCTTTTTCTTTCATTTTTCTCCTTTCTTTTCTTTTTCTTTTTCCCTTTCCTTTTCCTTTCTTTTCCTTCTTTCTTCTTTCTCTCTTTTGTTTCTCTTCCATCTTTTTTTGCTTGTTTTTTTTCATGCTTAAAAAAAAATTTTTTTTCTTTTTCCCTTTCCTTTTTCTTTCTTTTCTTTCTTTCTTCATTCTCTCTCTTCTTTCTCTTCCATCTTTCTTTGCTTGTTTGGTTTTTTTTGTGCTTTTTTTTTAAGCCTTAAAGAGCCCAGCTGACATACGTGGCACCTACCAGCAACCACTCCTATCAACATGACAAGACAGAGGAACATGATACAGACAAAAATCACCAAGACCCAGACAACAACCCCTGAGAAGGAACCTGAAGGGATGGAAATGCAGAATCTTCCTGAAAAATGATTCAGAATAAAAGTCATAACCATGCTGATGGATCTACAGAGAAATATGCAAGAGCTAAGGGAGAAAGTGAGGGAAGTCAGGAAAGATAATGCAGAAATGAGACAAGCCATCGACGGGCTTAGCAGCAGACTGGACGAGATGCAAGAGACTGTTAATGCAATAGAAATCAGAGAACAGGAATACAGAGCAGCTGAGGCAGAGAGAGATAAAAGGATCTCTAGGAATGAAAAAATATTAAGAGAACTGTGTGACCAATCCAAAAGGAACAATATTCGCATTATAGGAGTACCAGAGGAAGAAGAGAGAGAAAAAGGGATAGAAAGTGTCTTTGAAGAAATAAATGCTGAAAACTTCCCCATGCTAGGGAAGGAAATAGTCCCACAGTCCATGGAAGCCCACAGATCTCCTAACACAAATGACCCCAGGAAGACAACACCAAGAGACATAATAATTAAAATGGCAAAGATCAAAGATAAGGACAGAGTATTAAAGGCAGCTAGAGAAAGAAAAAAGATGACCTTCAAAGGAAAACCCATCAGACTAACATCAGACTTCTCAACAGAAACCTTACAGGCTAGAAGAGAATGGCATGATATATTTAATGCAATGAAACAGAAGGGCCTCAAACCAAGAATATATTGTATCCAGCACGATTATCATTTAAATATGACGGAGGGATTAAGCAATTTCCAGACAAGCAAAAGCTGAGAGAATTTGCCTCCCATACACCACCTCTACAGGACATCTTAAAAGGAACTGCTCTAGAGGGAAGCACTCCTAAGGCTAAAAAGCTGTCACCAGAGAAAATAAAATCATAGCAAAGAAAGCAGACCATCCAAACACTAACTAAAGGCAAAGAATAAAACACCTAGTATATAAAGAATGGAGGAGGAAGAATAAGAAGGGAGAGAAATAAAGAAACATCAGACTGTGTTTACAATAACTTAACAAGAAAGTTAAGTTAGATTGTTAGGTAGTTAAAAAGATATGTGCACTACTGTTTTAACTGCCACATTATTTACTATAGCCACAATATTGAAGCAATCCAAGTATCCCTCAATAGATGAATGGATAAAGAAGATGGGGTATTTACATATACAATGGAACATTATTCAGCCATAAAGAAGAATGAAATCCTGACACCTGCAACAAGATGATTGAACCTAGAGGGTATTATGCTAAGTGAAATAAGTCAGGCAGAGAAAAACAAATACTGTATGATTTCACTTCTATGTGGAATCTAAAAACGCAAAACAAATTAACAGAAATAGTCTTTGACACAGAGAAGAGACTGGTGGTTGCTATGGGGAACAGGGAGAGGGGTCAGTAAAAGAGGTGAAAGAAACAAAAATGGCACAAAATTCCAATTATAATGTATATCAGTCATGGGGATGAAAGTAGAGCATGGGGAATATAGTCACTAATATTGTAATGTCTCTGTATGTTGACAGATGCTAACTTATTGGGGTGAGCTTTTAATTATGTAGATAAATCACTATGTTGTGCACCTGAAACCAATATTGTATTATACTTCAATTAAAATATAAATGTATTAATGGATTACTTAAAATAAATCCATTTTATGTAGCTTTATATGACTACTGTGTGGATGGAAAAAATACATAAAATATATACATTAGAAACTAGCATAAATTTATCAGTTAACTCTACTAAACTGAGAAAAACAGGATGTTAAATGCAATAGAGAAAAAAATTAAAATCATTACCTATATCTTAAGTTTACTATATATTTGAAAAGAATATATTAAAAGACACAAGACTTTTTGTATTCCTCTTCTCTGCTACCCAGCCTCAATAAGTACAGCCGCTTCAGAGATCAGAGCTGTACATAAAATGAAACTGGAGTAAACTCTTATATCTGATAGAAAATCAATACTTAATAAGTAATTATATCTGCTAAGAGGATAAAAAGGCAACTGTTTTAGCAAAATGTTGTTATAGAGTAAACCATCCCAATACACTGTGCCTCAAAGCAATAATTACTTATTATTATTCACAAGGTTATGGGTCAGATGGGCAGTTCTTGTGATCTTGTCCAGGCTCAGCTGATTTTATTTGGGGTTTCTCCATGTTTCTTTGGGCAGATGAAAAATTGGGAGATGGCCAAGTTCAGGATGGCTTCATTCACATGTGTAATGACTGACTGACTGTCAGCCATGATGGCAGAGTCACTGTCCTTATAAAAAGCCTACTTCATGGCTGTTAACATGAGGATGGAAGGTTTTCAAGAGAGCAGATAAGTACAAGGCCTCTGGAGTTTAGTCTTACACCTGGAATAACATCACATTTCCAACATTCTATAATTAAATCATATCACAAAGCTAGCATAGATTATAACTCTTCATGGGAGGAATTGCAAAGACACATTGCAAAGAAAAGGGGTGCATACAGGGAAGGGAATGCAATTGTGCCTGTATTTTCAATATTATACAGAGTTAACACTCTTCAAACTCTCCCACACTCCTAAAGTCTAGGGAGCTTGGGGGATTATAGCTAAAAAATTAAGATGAGGGCTTCTCGGTTTTAGCTACGACAAAGTGGTGCTAGACTTGCCCTCCTTCTAAAAACAACGGTAAAACTGGTCAAATATCTGAAACAAATTATTTCACACATTGAAAAACATGCCAATTTGTTGGCTGTCAGCTGCACCAACAGGGTCACTTTTAACCTCCAGGAGCCTACCTCATGCTTCTTAACATCACAACATTAACCTTCATGTTATTGTGGAGATGTAAATTTCTGCTTTTTCCCTAATAATTTGTAGGGCCTTCTAATCTAAGAAGTAGCCTTTAAATGCATTGCCAAGATGGCTCTCGCCAGATAAGCATGGGGTGGTGCCCAGGCATTTTGGCGGGCTATAACGTTAGTCTACCTGTGTTCTGGGTATCTCCCTGTTGGTGGCGTGAGTCTTCCGTGAACGTGATCAGCTCGTGGACACCGTTTGCTTGCATTATGTGCCTTCCTGCATGAAGAACTTGTGACTACCCGACCTTTATGCTGATTGTCCCATGAATGTTATATATATATATATCATGCTGTTTCCACAATAAACGAGTTCCTGCTTTGACTGAGCTCCCTGTCACGTCTGTTTGTCTCTGGTTTAGGCCTAGGGGCAGGAGGCTGGTGATTGGGCGGACAGTCGGCACTCACCCTTCTGGGTCCTGCCTTGCCGGGGCGTGTCTCCCCCTTTCCGTTCTCTCCTCAGGTTCGGAGGGGGCTCAGGGAAGGCTAAAAACCCCGACATTTGGCGCCCAGCATGGGGCACGAAAGGACAGATGAAAACCGAAAGTATCGGTGGATTGGGCCAAGCATGTCGCTGGGTGAGTAGTACCCCCCCAAAAAGATGGAGCAGGCAACTTCTAAAAGACGACGAGCCTGTGCTTAAAGCGCTGAGACTTATGCTTAAGAGCCGAGGGTTAGAACTATTAGACCCTCAAGCTGAGAGAGTTTGGACCACCCTTGTAGGGGTGGCACCCTGGCTCCCTGTTGGTGACCTTTTTAATTGGTCCACTTGGGACCGTGTGGAGCAACTGGTCCGAAAAGCGGAAATAAATCAAGGGGAAGATCCCCTTTTGGGAGTCTACCCCACCTTGTCAGCCCTTAAGGCATGCTTTGGGGGTCCCCAGCCCTCACCGTCCTGCCTAGTGGCCCCACCCGGTCTGGGAACTGAAAAATGACCCCCAGAGGTGAGTCATAAATCATCTTTAAAGGAGTCCCCGCCCCCATCTCCAGAAAGGGAATGGGAATGCTTTGCGAAAGAACGTTTTAAGCCACCTAAGAAAATTTATCCCTCATTGCCTAGACCTGACTCTGACCCTTGGGCTAGCGTGGACCCACCCAAGCCACCAGTGTGGGGGCCTTTAGATCCTGACCCTCCACCTTCCCATTCCAGGATTTTCCTGTAAATGTTAACCCCGGCGGAAACCGGCCCACTGCGTGGTATCCCTGGGAGCACCAAGACCTCAGGAACTTAAAAAAGCAGTTTCTGAGGATGGGCCTAATTCTCCTTGGGCCGAAGCCATCCTCCAGGGACTAGCACACCAACCCTGAACCACTCAAGATTGGAAAAGTTTAACCAAGGCAGTTCTCCCCGGTCCCATGTTTCTCAAGTGGTGCGCCTTCTTTAAGGAAGAATGCCACGTTCAGACAGAGAGAAACCAATCTGCCAATCCTCCCATCCCTATAACATTTGGGATGCTCTCTGGGACTAATCAGTTTGCTACAGGGCTCCAACATGCAGCCATTCCCGCCCCTTATCAGGAGCAAGTGAGGGCCCTGGAGCTAGCGGCTTGGAAAAAGCTAGAGGAAGGCCCTTCAGAGCCACCAATCTCCAGAATTACCCAGAGGGCTAATGAGGATCTCCCCTCCTTTGTAGACAGGGTTGAAAAAATTTTACAGCGCAAAATCCCCCCGGGCCTCTTACGGTACCAATTTGTTAAGATTCTAATCTGGGAAGAGATGACATCAGATCATAAATTAGCCTGTGCTGGATTAAAAGAGGAATCCATAGAGAAATGGACTGTTGCTACTAAAGATGTGGGGACCCAAGCCCACCAGTCACAGGCCCTGGTAACTGCCTTGCAGGCGCAAACCGCCTCCCTGACAGAGGCTTTGGTGTCTGCCTTCTCCCTCCGCCCTTTTAGGGGCATGGTCCCCAATCCAAGAGTCGGAGATGCACCACTGCAGCCTCTACAAGGAGCACAAGGTCTTCATGATCTTACTCATCTTAATTGGAGAAGTTTACATCACAGGTTTCCTTCCATCCCTATCAAGGATTTAAAAAGGATTGTCAGAACCTGCACATCTTGCCAGCCGTTTTTGCAAGTCCCGCCCGTCCAATCCCCTGGAGTCAACCAGAGAGGCCTCAAACCAAATTGCCTTTGGCAAACTGATGTTACTCACTATGCTGCCTTTGGAAAACTAAAATTTATTTTTGTCTCTGTCGACACCTTTTCTCATGCCTGTTGGACTACAGCCCACTCGGGAGAAAGAGCCAAACATGCACAAAGCCACTTCTTGCAATGCTTTGCTATTTTAGGAATTCCTCACCAAGTGAAGACCGATAATGGTCCGTGCTTCACTAGTAAGGCTCTACAGCACTTCTTTCTCAGATGGCACATAAGCCACACCACAGGGATCCCTTACAATCCCCAAGGCCAAGCAATTGTCGAGAGACATAATAAGACCCTTAAAACCATGTCACAAAAACAAAAAGGGGGAACAAGCCCCCATGACCGATTAAGAATGGCACTACTCACTCTAAATATTTTAAAATTTTCAAAAAATCAGCCCCTAACAGCTTTTCAAAGACATTGGACTAATCAAACGCCTTATACTAAGATTGAGGTACGCTGGAAAGATCCATTAACGGGGCAATGGTGTGGACCAGATCCCTCATAAATTTAGGCAGAGGGTTTGGATGCATATTCCCTATAGGGAACCCAAACCAGATCTGGGTCCCTGCGCACAATTTGAAATTTTGCCCGCAGGTGGACGATGACCAAGACCCCAGAACAAGGCAAACCTCTATCTAATAAAGACAACCCAAGAGTGCCATCCACTCTTGAGGGGTTCCCTGTGTTTTCTCTCCCCTAGGGAATATGCCCGCTGCACTGCCCCTGGTGGACGTTCTGCTTGCTGGTGACCGGCCTCCTCCTCATTACCCTGCTTGCTACTGTTATTGAGTTGATTCTCCAGAACCTCCTGGAAGACTTGAAATACAAAAACCTCACAAAAGCCAGAAGGGTTGACTTCTCCTGCTGATCCATCCAGGTTCTTGTATTGTTAATAAGCTGTCTGAGTTCATAAAAAACAGAATGAATGCTGTACATCTCATGGTGCTTAAGCAGCAATACCAGTCCCTGCGTAATCCTGCATGGCCTTGACTATCAAGAAACTGTAGTCCCATAACCATAATAGAGTTCTGCTCTAAAGGTTTTGCCGTGTTAATGAGTTTTTTTACAAATGCCTAAACTGTCAAAATAGATTTCCTTGCTCATCAAATATGTCCTATAATTGCCCAACTAATGCCGTTATGCATTTGTATTTCTGTACAACTCTGTAAAATCATGTGCCGACTCCCCGTCTGCGTTTACTACAAGTAAATTGTCATGTATATTGTGATTCTATCCGAAAAATATAGCTGCTGGCTATCCTCTCTTTTATATTTTATCTCCCTGTTGAGTCCCAAGAGGTGGCTGGTTAGCCAGAGATGGGTAAGATTCCTCACGGGAGGGACGACCTAAGACAGGCAGTCACAAGGGACCTCAGGTGAGCAACGTGGGGGCCAACTGAGGTGAGGCATAGAACCTCACCCCCCCAGCTGTGAGAGAGACATTGTCTGTGAATGCCACAGACCAAGCCGTTATTTATTATTCTAACACCTTCCATAAATACATGCACATGCATCTCTGGCACGTAAAACAAAAAGGGGGGAAATGTAGGGCCTTCTAATCTAAGAAGTAGCCTTTAAATGCATTGCCAAGATGGCTCTCGCCAGATAAGCACAGGGTGGTGCCCAGGCATTTTGGCGGGCTGTAACGTTAGTCTACCTGTGTTCTGGGTATCTCCCTGTTGGTGGCGTGAGTCTTCCGTGAACGTGATCAGCTCGTGGACACCATTTGCTTGCATTATGTGCCTTCCTGCATGAAGAGCTTGTGACTACTTGACCTTTATGCTGATTGTCCCATGAATGTTATATATATATATCATGCTGTTTCCGCAATAAACGAGTTCCTGCTTTGACTGAGCTCCCTGTCACGTCTGTTTGTCTCTGGTTTAGGCCTAGGGGCTGGAGGCTGGTGATCGGGCGGACAGTCGGCACTCACCCTTCTGGGTCCTGCCTTGCCGGGGCGTGTCTCCCCCTTCCCGTTCTCTCCGCAGGTTCGGAGGGGCCCAGGGAAGGCTAAAAACCCCGACAATAATTAATAATAGTTAAGCTCATTATTCTTCGTTTACTCTTTAGATGAATACGATTTTTGTGTTTCCTGGGACGTCCAGAGCTTTCAGATTGCTCCAGGTAACAGTACCATGATGCTTTTCTCCTGGAATTCTTGATTACTGATATACAGATCTTCCCCAATTTGTGATGGGGTTATATCCCCACAACCCATCATAAGTTGAAAATATCATAAATAAAAAATGCATTTAATACATTTAACCAACCAAACATCATCGCTTAGCCTATCCTACCTTAAATATTCTCAGAACACTTACATTAGCCTACAGTTGAGCAAAACCATCTAACATAAAGACTATTTTATAATAAGGTGTCAAATAGCTCATGTAATTTATTGTTAACTGTGCTGAAAGTGAAAAACAGAATGTATGTATGGGTACATATGGTTCTAAGTAAGAGTATTGGCTGTTTACCCTTGCAATCTCATGGCTGACAGGGAGCTGTGGCTCTCTGCTGCTGCCTGGTATCACAGGAGTATTGCAACAAGTGTTGCTAGTCTGGGAAAAGATCAAAATTCAAAATGTGAAGTATGGTTTCTACTGAAAATGTATCCCTTTTACACCATCATAGAGTTGAAAAATTATAGGTTGGGCCACTGTTAGCTGGGGACCACTTATAAACCTAAGCCTGAGTTTGCATTTCTAAATATGATAAACTGATGAGATTAATAGACTTTTATATTGATTTGATTTGTAAACCCAATTTAAACCTTCACCCTAACTTTTCAGCAGTTTCTGCCTTAGAAAAATTAAGAGAGGGGAATTTTATATTTAATGCTTTCTCATATCCTTTTGAAAACCCATATTCTGCATGTTGACAACTAATTACTCTCAGGTCCATTTGTAGCTACCTTCCTAGTTCTCAATTTTTCTTTTTAATTATTTTTCTAACAACAGAAAAAAAAATTGACTGGTTCTTAAGTTGGAAGAAAGTTGCTTTCCGCTGGCCATCACAGAATCAAAGACCTAATTTGGGTTTATATCGCTTGTTTTGGGGGACTGGATTCCATGTTAGTAGAAAATTACTTTGCTCAACAAAATGACCCTGAGATTAGTGAATATCCACAGCAGTAACCAGCTGGTAAGAGATTCAGGGTAAGACCCTGAGATTAAAAATGCCTACCAACTTTGATTCTGCTTAAGGTTAACTTTGCCTATTGCAAAAGAATAAAAGCCAAACACCTGAAGAGGCATTATTCTGTTACCAATTGAATGGAACTAATAAAATCTGCTTATATTTAATTTACCTGTAAAAATTTCAAAGATACTTGTTATTCTTCTGCTATGCTCATCTAATATTATTTAAATAATAAGGTTCAATGTTTAATCATTAAGTATCTTGGACATGAGAAACATTGGGTAGATAAACCAGTATCTACTACTTTTGTGAATTGTATCAGGATTCAATTTATTTGGGTATGTAGAAATGGAATCTGTCCTCTCTCACCTAGTGCATTAACAAAAATTAAAAACTTGTTTCTGTATATTATGGTATTACTGTTGTGCTGGTAATATTCTCAGTAATAAATATTCTGTATTGCTTTGACTCCTAAAATTCAGAGTATTGGTGCCCAATAACAAACTGACACTTCTATAATATTGAAGTTAGTACTTGGGAGTACTGAAAAGATTTAATGAACATTTTTAATACCTAAAACTGCAAGTAAAAAGAGAATTTCTACAGTTAATTATTTTAGCACAACATTCCTTATCTGGAAAAACTTGATTAGTATTTTTCTTCTTCTGTACATATTCATTCTTAATTATTATTGAGCTTTAACTATGTTAATAAAATAACTCTAATCCTTGCCTTGAACAACTTTAATAAAGGAAAAAATAGGTCTATGCTATAATAATTGTTATGATCCCACTATCTAAAGATCATAAAAGGATTGCTATGTCTTATGAAAATTCAACATCAAAATTAATTTTAAAGTGCATATTTTTATTACCTTTTAAGTGTCTCCAAAATTTAAATAGCATCATGACATCCTTTTTTAAAAAAGTGAAAAGTGAAAATTCTTATGCCTTATTAAAATTTGAGGTAGGACCAAAGAAGATTCAGATAAAAGAGAAAAGGGGAAGTGTAAGGAAAAGCAAACTTTTACAGGTGAAGTAAGCAAGTGTGTGTGTGTGTGTGTGTGTGTGTGTGTGTGTGTGTGTGTATGAAAGAGAAAGGGAGATTGTGTGCACACTCAACTCTTAGAGGTCATTTTATCCCCTCCCTTATATAAAGCAGCCTAGAAGATATATAACAGAACTTCTTACTCCTGACATATAACATTTTAATCCCATATCCTCCACATGAGAATAAAATTAGCCTAGGCACTGAATTTCGTAGATTGACAAAAATTAATAATGCTATTTCAGATACTGTATAGAACCCCAATTACCACTTTATTTTTATTTTTAATTAAAAAATTTTTTTAGAATCATTAATATACACTTACATGAACAACACTGTGGTTACGAGATTCCCGCAATTATCAAGTCCCCACCACACACCCCATTACAGTCACTGTCCACCAGTGTAGTAAGACGCTATAGAATCACTACTTTTCTTCTCTATGTTATTTATACTGCCTTCCCCGTGCCCCCGCTACATTTTGTGTGCTAATCATAATGCCCCTTTTCCCCCCTTATCCCTCCGTTCCCACCCATCCTCCCCAGTCTCTTTCCCTTTGGTAACTGTTAGTCCATTCATGGGTTCTGTGAATCTGTTGCTGTTTTGTTCCTTCAGCTTCTTCCTTGTTCTTACACTCCACAGATGAGTGAAATCATTTGATACTTGTCTTTCTCCACCTGGCTTATTTCACTGAGCATAATACCCTCTAGCTCCATCCGGTGGTTGCAAATGGTAGCATTTGTTTTCTTATGGCTGAATAATATTCCATTGTGTATATGTACCAGCTCTTCTTTATACTGATAGACACTTAGGTTGCTTCCATTTCTTGGCTATTGTAAATAGTGCTGCGATAAACATAGGGGTGCATATGTCTTTTCCAAACTGGGCTCCTGCATTCTTAGGGTAAATTCCTACGAGTGGAATTCCTGGGTCAAATGGTATTTCTATTTTGAGTTTTTTGAGGATCTTCCATACTGCTTTCCACAAAGGTTGAACTAATTTACATTACACCAGCAGTGTAGGTGGGTTCTCCTTTCTCCATATACTCACCGACATTTGTTGTTGTTTGTCTTTTGGATGTTCGCCATCCTAACTGGTATGAGGTGATATCTCTCTGTGGTTTTAATTTGCATTTCTCTGATGATTAGTGATGTGGAGCATCTTTTCATGTGCATGTTGGCCATCTGAATTTCTTCTTTGGAGAAGTGTCTGCTATATCCTCTGCCCATTTTTTAATTGGGTTATTTGCTTTTTGTTTGTTGAGGTGCATGAGCTCTTTGTATATTTTGAATGTCAACCCCTTATCAGATATGCCATTTATGAATATATTCTCCGTACTGTAGGGAGCTGTTTTGTTCTACTGATGGTGTCATTTGCTGTACAGAAGCTTTTTAGTTTGATATAGTCCCACTTCTTCATTTTTGCTTTTGTTTCCCTTGCCCAGGGAGATATATTCATGAAGAAGTTGCTCATGTTTATATTTAAGAGAGTTTTGCCTATATGTTTTTCTAAGAGTTTTATGGTTTCATGACTTACATTCAGGTCTTTGATCCATTTCGAGTTTACTTTTGTGTATGGAGTTAGACAGTAATCAAATTTCATTCTCTTACATGTAGCTGTCCAGTTTCCCAACACTAGCTATTAAAGAGGCTGTCATTTCCCCATTGTATATCCATGGCTCCTTTATCGTATAGTAATTGACCATATATGCTGAGTTAATATCTGGACTCTATTCTGTTCCACTGGTCTATGGGTCTGTTCTTGTGCCAGTACCAAATTGTCTTGATTACTGTGGCTTTGTAATAGAGCTTGAAGTTGGGAAGCAAGATCCCCCTGCTTTATTCTTCCTTCTTAGGAACGCTTTGGCTGTTTGGGGTCTTTGTGGTTCCATATGAATTTTAGAACTAAATGTTCCACTTTTTTGAAGATTGCTGTCAGTATTTTGATAGGGATTGCATTGAATCTGTAGATTGCTTTAGGCAGGATGGCCATTTTAACAATATTAAATCTTCCTACTCAAGAGCAAGGGATGAATTTCCATTTATTAGTATTCTCTTTAATTTCTCCTGGGCGTGTCTTGTAGTTTTCAGGGTATATGTCTTTCACTTCTTGGTTAGGTTTATTCCTAGGTATTTTATTCTTTTGATGCAATTGTGAATGGAATTGTTTCCCTAATTTCTCTTTCTGCTAGTTCATCATTAGTGTGTAGGAATGCAATAGATTTCTGTGTATTTGTATCCTGCAACTTTACTGAATTCAGATATTAGTTCTAGTAGTTGTGGAATGGATTTTTTAGGGTTTGTTATGTACAGTATCATGTCATCAGCAAACAGTGACAATTTGACTTCTTTTTTACCAGTCTGGATGCCTTTTATTTCTTTGTGTTTGATTGCTGTGGTTTGGACCTCCAGTACTATGTTGAATAAAAGTGGGAAGAGTGGGCATCCTTGTCTTGTTCCCGATCTTAAAGGAAAAGCTTTCAGTTTCTCACTGTTAAGTATGATGTTGGCTATGGGTTTGTCATATATGGCCTTCATTAGGTTGAGGTACTTGCCCCCATACCCATTTTTTTGAAAGTTTTTATCATGAATGGATATACAATGCTTTTTCAGGATCTATGGGATGATCATGTGGTTTTTGTTCTTCTTTTTGTTGATGTGGTGGATGATGTTGATGGATTTTTGAATGTTGTACCATCCTTGCATCCCTGGGATGAATCCCACTTGATCATGGTGTATGATCCTCTAGATGTATTTTTGAATTTGGTTTGCTAATATCTTGTTGAGTATTTTTGCATCTATGTTCATCAGGGATATTGGTCTGTAGTTTTCTTTTTTTCTGGTGTCTTTGCATGGTTTTGGTATTAGAGTGATGCTGGCTTCATAGAGTGAGTTCGTAAGTATTCCTTCCTCTTCTGTTTTTTGGAAAACTTTCAGGGGAATGGGTATGTATTCTCTAAATGTCTGATAAAATTCAGTGGTGAATCCATCTCTTCCAGGGGTTTTGTTCTTGGGTAGTTTTTTGATTACCAACTCAATTTCATTGCTGGTAATTGGTCTGTTTAGATTTTCTGTTTCTTCCTAGCTCAGTCTTGAAAGGTTGTATTTTTCTAGAAAGTTGTCCATTTTTTCTAGGTTATCCAGTTTGTTAGAATATAGATTTTCATAGTATTCTCTAATAATTCTTTGTATTTCTGTGATGTCCGTCATGATTTTTCCTTTCTCATTTCTGATTCGGTTTATGTGTGGAGATACTCTTTTTTTCTTAGTAAGTTTGGCTAGGGGTTTATCTATTTTGTTTATTTTCTCAAAGAGCCAGCTCTTGGTTTCATTAATTTTTTCTGTTGTTTTATTCTTCTCAATTTTATTTATTTCTTCTCTGATCTTTATTATGTGCCTCCTCCTGACTTTGGGATTCATTTGTTCTTCTTTTTCCAGTTTCAATAACTGTGAATTTAGAGTTTTCATTTGGGATTGTTCTTCTTTCTTTAAATAGGCCTGGATTGCTGTATACTTCCCACTTAGAGCTGCCTTTTCTGTGTCCAACAGAAGTTGGGGTGTTGTGCTGTTGTTTTCATTTGTCTCCATATATTGCTTGATCTCTGTTTTAATTTAGTCACTGACCGATTGATTATTTAGGAGCATGTTGTTAAACCTCCATGTGTTTGTGAGCCTTTTTGTTTTCTTTGTAGAATTTATTTTTAGTTTATACCCTTGTGATCAGGAAGTTGGTTTGTATAATTTCAATCTTTTTGAATTTACTGAGGATATTTTTGTGGCCTAGTATGTGATCTATTCAGGAAAATGTTCATGTGGAGTTGAAAGAATGTTTATCCTGTTGCTTTTGGGTGGAGAGTTCTGTAGATGCTGTTAGGTACATCGATTCTAATGTGTTGATAAATGCCTCTGTCTCCTTACATATTTTCTGTCTGGTCATCTGTCCTTTGGAGTGAGTGGAGTGTTGAATTCTCCTAGAATGAATGCATTACATTCTATTTCCCCTTTTAATTCTGTTAGTATTTATTTCACATATGTAGGTGATCCTGTGTTGGATGCATAGATATTTATAATGGTTATATCTTCTTGTTGGATTGAGCCCTTTATCATTATGTAATGTCCTTCTTTGTCTCTTGTGACTTTCTTTGTTTTGAAGTCTATTTTGTTTGATACAAGTACTGCAACTCCTGCTTTATTCTCCCTATTAGTTGCATGAAATATCTTTTTCCATCCCTTCACTTTTAGTCTGTGTAAGTCTTTGGGTGTGAAGTGAGTCTTCTGTAGGCAGCATATAGTTGGGTCTTGTTTTTTTTATCCATTCAGTGACTCCATGTGTTTTGATTGGTGTATTCAGACCATTTACATTTAGGGTGATTATCAATAGGTATGTACTTATTGCCATTGCAGGCTTTAGATTTGTGGTTACCAAAGGTTCAAAGTAACTTCCTTACTATCTAAGAGTCTAACATAACTCACATAATATGCTATTACAAACACAATCTAAACATTCTTTTTTTCCCCCTGCTTTTCTTCCTCCTCTATTCTTTATATATTAGGTATCATATTCTGTACTCTTTGTCTATCCCTTTTCATTACCTCTGGTGATGGCTATTTAACCTTAGGAAGACTTCCATTTTTGCAGTCCCTCCAAAATACATGGTAGAGATGGTTTGTGGTTCCAGCTTTTGCTTATCTGGAAATTGTTTAATCCTTCCTTCAAATTTAAATGATAATCTTTCCGGATAAAGTATTCTTGCTTCGAGGTCTTTCTGCTTCATTGTATTAAATATATCATGCCACTCCCTTCCGGCCTGTAAGGTTTCTGCTAAGATGTCTGATGATAGCCTGATGTGTTTTCGTTTGTATGCGATCTAATTTCTCCCTCTGGCTGCTTTTAATAGTCTGTCCTTATCCTTGATCTTTGCCATTTTAATTATTATATGTCTTGGTGTTGTCCTCCTTGGGTCCCTTGTGTTGGGAGATATGTGTACCTCCATGGCCTGAGAGACTCTCTCCTTCCAACTGGGGAAGTTTTCAGCAATTACTTTCTCAAAGACACTTTCTAACCCTTTTTCTCTCTTCTTCTTCTTGTGGTACCCCTATAATACAAATATTGTTCCATCTGGATTGGTCACACCATTCTCTCAGTATTCTTTCATTCTTAGAGATCCTTTTTTTCTCTCTGTGCCTCAGCTTCTTTGTATTCCTCTTCCCTAATTTCTATTTCATTTATCATCTCCTCCACCATATCTAATCTGCTTTTAATATCCTCCATTGTTTTCTTCAATGACTGGATCTCCATCCTAAATTTGTTTCAGAGTTCTTGAATATTTTCTGTACCTCCATGAGGATGTTAATGATTTTTATTTTGAAATCTCTTTCAGGAAGGTTCATGAGGTCAATTTCATTTGAATCTTTCTCAGGTGTATTCATAATTTTGCTTTGAACCGGCTTCCTTTGATGTTTTATAATTTGTCTGTCATGCCCTCTATTGCCCAGAAGCTCTACTCTCTGGAGTTGCTCAGCCCCTGGAGCAATTTTGTGGACCGCAGGGGAGCGGTGTTGATGCTTGGGGGAGGAAAGAGCTATTTCCTACTTCCCGGTTGCTATGTCTGTTTGCTATGTCTGTCTCCAGTGCCCAAGTCAGTGGGCCGAACACACAGGTGTAAGCCTCTATGCTTCATGTTTGTAGCTGCCATAGGCAGGGCTTCCTTCTGGCTGGCCTGACTCCAGGGCAGGGGTTGCCAGTTTGCAAGCCTGAGCCAGGTACAGGCTAGCTGAGAGGAAGACACAGCAGGGTGCGTATCACAGTGGGGGGCTTGGAGCTGTGTAACCAGACAGGGGGATCTAGTGCTTGAAGATCGTTTCAGCTCCTAACCTGCTGGGCAGAGTGCACCCGGACAATTCTACCTGTCCTTTCTCCTGAGCAGTAAACTCTGTGCAATCCTTGCCCCTTTAGCAGCCCTCTTGCTTTTAGGAAGTCTCTCAGACTGCGCACCCAGATCAGCCAGATATGAATCCCTGTTTAACACAAGCAGCTGCAGTCTCCGTCTCTCCAGGTATTCCACCTGTCTTAGCTTTCCAACCCCACTAAATCACCAGAGCACCATGCAACGTAGATTCGTGCTCCCAGAGCAGATCTCCAGGGCTGTGTTCAGCAGTCCCAGGTCTCCACCCCCTCCTCCCTGCCCTGTTTCTTTTCCTCCAGCCAGTGAGCTTGGGTTGGGGAACGGCTTGGGTCCTGTTGGGTCACAGCAAAAGGTCTGTTCTTTTGTCCAGATGTATGCAGTCTGGTGCAGCCTTCTTTCCTGTTGCTCTTTCAGGATTAGTTGTATTAATTATATTTTCCTATTATATGTGGTTTTAGGAGGAGGTGTCTGTCTCACCTCTCATGCCGCCATCTTTCCAACGACCACTTTATATGGAAAAGAAGATAAAGATAAGTGGAAACTGTCCAGCTTTTAGCTGAGGTTTCCTTCTCATTAAAAGATATAATGTCCCCTTTCCTAAATACTTTCTTTTTTACCCTATATATACCTTGTAGGTAGGAAAAAGAAATCTCAGACTTTTGGTCACTGATAATTCTACATACGTAATTGACAGTAAAAGTCTCTCTCCCTTGTTGGAAAATCAGAGGCTTCAATTTTTATCTTGAAGTTGAAATCTTGGTAGTATGTCTCTACTTTTCAAGAAAGATGTAAGTTTTGATATTAATAAAGAGATAAAACAGTTTAATATCATCAATATTACTCATTTTTAATAGAATATTTGCCAAATTTAGAGGAATTTGTTGCCCTAAAAAAACTCCTTTAAAAAAATATTTGTAAGAATACCACTATACCTAGATTTTTTAAATATTTGAAGTTCGTTAAGGTGGTAACAGTAATTTTATTTATTTTTAGATATTCATCACTGAACTTTTTGATTTTTTGCAATCACACTATACAGCATACACCACCTTAACTTTTATCTTCCTTTACCCTTGATAAAGATTATTTTATGAATCAATTGCCATTTTGTACATATTTATTCCTTAAATTTGTCAAAAAATATTTGTGATTTTTTACTACTGTCTGCTGAGAAACACCTAAACAGCAGAATCTTGCTTCAATTGGAGGTGATAGAAGAAAAAATTATATCCCATAATAAAGAATCCATTCATTGCATATCAAAATTTACCTTGATTATCAGTCTCAACAAGAGTGCCACTGCTTTGATCTGTAGCAACTGGTCAAATATTTGGTAAGAACTGTTTAAAATTCTTCCTGTAGTTTTTGGTAGCTGTTATTCATTGGCCTGAATAAAAAACACAGAAGAATGATCAATGATATAACCTAAATGGCAATATCTCCGAACATTTGAGAAATAGTGCTTCCTCATTAAATAAATATTTAATTTATTTAATAAATAAAATTGTAAAAAATCAAAGTCAAAATGGAAAAAGATGCAAATTTTACTAAATACAAATTTTATAAGCAAAGTAGATATAAATGTCATAATTGGAGTATCATTTAAGAAATAATTTTTCAATATGAATAGTGTTTTTTTAACCTATATTTAAAAATACATTAAGTTTATCCCATATAAATCAGGTGCCTAAAAAACTTTTTTATAAGGGAATTGGGACATTTCTCTGTGGGACTTGAGAATGTTACTTTGGAAATTTGATCATTCCAGTGAGGGAAAAGATTTTTCCTTTAATATAGGTACTGAAGAAAAAGTATCTTCTTTATTAAATTTATTTTAGAAATCATTACAAATAATATTAGTTTTTTCCTTCTCATCATATCATCAACACTAATGATTTGTTCTTAATTTACAATAGGAAAACTGCAAAAAGAAAAATGTCAACTATAATGATGCTATTTGTCATGGTAAAACATGGATCAAAATTCTAAGAAATTATGCTTAATGAATCAAAGCATGATATTTCAGGCAGGTTAGAACACTTTTATTCATTAGATAGTTTGATGGAGTGGGAGTTTTTCAATTAAAGCATGAAAAGAACTTAAGCCTACACACTACAAAGAAATGAATGCATGATCATACTAGAAAACATATTCATTTAGTGATGGTAAACATGCAATAATATATTTTCAAGTTGCTTTTTCAGAAATTCAGTAAATTTTGCGTGTGATAATTGTGGATAGGGCATACTGTGTTCATTTAACCCAATACTTACTTTCAAAGGCATGAAATCATTGGCAAAGTTAATTATTTCAAAATGTGTGTGGAGGATTGATGGCTTGAACTACAATAAAACTGGAAGATGGCTAACAACTTTTTTTTCCAGTGACTCTTGGGATTGGTGCCAAATTAAAGTAGAAAAAAATATAAAGGATTTATTCATAGAGAACACATTAAAATATTCAGGAAAGTTGTAACATTTAAAAAAGCCACTTAATGAAAGGATTTATTAAGGTGTTTTATTAAATGGTTCATTTCTTTTGCTGTGGCTTTATGTTGGGGAATAGAAGAAGGATAATGACTGTTTCTAGACAATTCTAGAAAATTCAATAGGAAAACCGCAAAAAGAAAAATGTCAACTGTAATGATGCTATTTGTCATGGTAAAAACATGCTGTAGAAGTGCCCTTTCTAGTAAATTAAAAGTATATAATTAGACCAAACTAACTATATATGGAAGATACATCAATCAAGATTAAGGAAAGAAAAAAAATCAACCAACCAAGCTTAAGAAGAGTGTTTGTTGATTAGGTTTTTATGTACCCATTACTTGTCACTTGTCAGATTAACTTGGCATTTTATTTACACTCAAGTTTTTGGAATATTACAATGAAGAATAAGGGATGAGTTTTCATGCACTATACTTCATTTTTAAAATCAGGTTTATTAAGGCATAATCTGTATGTAGATAAACTCACCCTTTTTAGGTGTAGAAATTTATGAGTTTTTACAAGTATGTACAATCCTGTGATCATTCTGCGATATCATGATTTGTAATAAGAAATGTATAATTGGTGTTTGGCCACATTTCTGGCCAATGCTTGTAAAAACATTGGAATTTCCTGTGGTAAGAGCAGAAAAAGTTGTCTTTATTATGTTAATACGGCTACTTTTGAAAGACCTTAAATAACCCAAGAATGGAGACTGGTTGCCACATGAATGAACCATATGTTTAAAGGGTTGAAACTTTTCGTTCCCATTGCCTATCTGAAGGGAAGGGAGAGGGGCTCAAGGTTGAATCAAACAGCAATGGCAATGATTTGATCAATCATGCTTCTGTAATGAAGACTCCATAAAAACCCAAAAGGACAGGTTTGGAAAGCTTCCAGGTTGGTGAACACATGGAGCTTTGGGGAGAGTGGCATAGAAGCTCTTTGCCATTTACCTGTACCTTGTCTTATGCATCTCTTCCATGTAGTTATTCCTGAATTTTATCCTTTTATAATAAAATGGCAATCTAAAGAAAAATGTTTCCCTCAGTTCTATGACCTTCTAGCAAATTAATTTAATTCAAGAAGGGGTTTTGGGAACTTCTGGTTTATTGCAATTGGTATTTGATATGTGTATGGTGCAGGGCAGTCTTGTAAGACTGAACCTTTAACCTGTGTATGGAATCTGATGCTATCTCAAGGTAGTGTCAAAATTGAGTTGAATTGTAGGACATCCAGTTGGTGTTCTGAGAATTGTTGGTGTGGGAACACCCCAGCCCCACATTTATACACCTTTAAGAAAAAATATTTCTATCACTCTCAACAGATTCCTTATGTACTTTTATAATCTCCTATCTTTTCCAGTTTGTGGAAGCCACTGATCTGATTACTGTCTACACAGTTTTGTCTTTTCCTGAATGTCAATAGATCTTGCAATATAGAGCCTTCTGTGTCTGGCTTCTTTCTCTTTGCATATGCTTTGAGATTCATCCATACTGTTGTGTGTATCAGGAGTTTGTTCCTTTTCACTGCCAAATAGCATTGTCTGTGTGGATGTACAATTTCTTTATTCACTGGTTTTTGAATATGTGAGTCATTTCTAGTTGATGAATTTCACGTAAAGTAGTGTAAATATTCATATCCAGGTGTGATTTTGGATATGCGCTTTCATTTCTCTTGGGTACTTACACAATGAGATTGTTACATCCAGTGGAAATTGCATGTTTGCTAAGCTGCTTGCAAAGTGGCTGAACCACTCTGATTTCCTACCAGCAATGTATGGCATTTCCACTTGTTCCACATCCTCACCAGCTCTTTCTTTGCCTTCCCCATTTCTCAAATTTGATCCTCTCATAGCTATGTAAAATCATCTAATTGTATTAATTTGCATTTCCTTAATGACTATTAATATTGAACACATTTTCAGTGTTTATTTTAAATTCATCTTTGTTAAAATGTCTCTTTAAATATTTTATCAATTTTTTTAGAATGACGGTACTGTATTATTTAGAGCAGTTTTAGGTTCATAACAAAACAGTGGAAAGTACAGAGAATCCCCATATATAGCCTACCCTACACATGCACAGTGTCCCTCACTATCAACATCCCATACCACAGTGGTGTATGTGATACAGTACATGGATCTACATTCATTGACATATCATAATCCCTCAAAGTGCATAGTTTACATTAGGACTCACTCTTACTGTTGCATATTGTATGAGTTTGACAAATTAACAATTACATGTATCAGCCAATATAGTATCATACAGAACAGTTTCGTGGCCCTAAAAGTCTTCTGTGCACCCCTATTTATCTCTCCTTCACATCTAACCCCTGGCAACCACTGATATTTTTACTATCTCCAGTTACCTTTCTCCAGAATGTCATATAGTTGGGGTCATAGAGTATGTATGTAGTCTCCTCAGATTGGTTTATTTCACTTAGTAATATATATTTGTTTCCTCCATGTCCAAAGCATTCCAAAAAAAGAAGTTTCCTCCATATCTCTTCATTACTTGATGGCTAATTTTTTCTTTTTAGCACTAAATAATATTCCAATGTCTGGATGTACCCACACTTTATTCATCCATTCACCTGATGAAGGACATCTTGATTGCTTGTGCGTTTTGACAATTATGAATAAAAGCTGCTACAAACAACTATGTGTGATCTTTTGTGTAGACATATATTTTCATTTCCTTTGGGTAAATACCAAGGAGCATGATTGCCAGATCCTATGGTAAGAGAATGTTTAGTTTTTTAAGAATACACCAAATTGTTTTCCATAGTGGCGGTACCAAATTACCTTCCCACCAACAGTGCATGAGAGTTCCTTTTTCTCCAATCTTTGCCAAAACTTATTTCTAGTCTTTTTTATACTAGCCATTTTGACTGTTTTTGATGTGCATTTCCCTGATGACATATGATGTAGACCATCTTTTCATATGCTTATTTGTCATCTCTGTGTGTCTTCTTTGGTGAGGCATCTGTTAAGATCTTTGGTTTATTTTTAAATCAAGTTGTTAATTTTCTTGTTGTTGAGTTTTAAGAGTTCTTTGTATATTTTGGATAACAGTCCTTTATCAAATGTGTCTTTTTAAAATATTTCGTCCTACTGTGTGACTTGTCTTCTAATTCTTTTGCTATTGTCTTTCACAGAGCACAACTTTTTAATTTTAATGAAGTCCAACACATCCATTATTTCTTTCATGGATCATGCCTTTGGTGTTGTATCTAAAAGGCATCACCATACATAAGATCATCTAGATTTTCTTCTCTGTCATCTTCTAGGAGTTTTATAATTTCATGTCTTACATTTAGGTCTACAGTCCATGCTAAGCTAATATGAAGCATGAACAGTCTGTACCTACATTCATTTTTATTTTTGTACGTGGATGTCCAGTTGTTCCAGTGCCGTTTGTTGGAGAGACTGTCTTTGCTGCATTTTATTGCTTTTGTTTCTTTGTCAAAGACCAATTACTGTATTTATGGGGGTCTATTTCTGTGCTCTCTATTCTGTTACACTATTGTATCTGTCTATTCTTTCACAAATACCACAGTCTTAATTACTGTAACATAGTAAGTCTCAAAGCCAAATAATGCCAGTCCTCTAACTGTTCTTCAATGTTGTGCTGGCTATTCTGGGTCTCTTCCATCTCCATATAAACTTCAGAGTTCTTTCATTAATATTCTCAAAATAACTGGGATTTTGTCATTGCATTGAATTTATAGATCAAGTTGGGAAAACTGACATCTTGAAAATATTGAGTCTATGCAAGAACATGGAATCTCTCTCCATTTATTTAGTTTTTTTATTTCTTTCATCAGAGTTTTATAGTTTTTCTCACATAGATCTTGTACAGTAAAAAAATTCTTATACCTAATAATTTTTTTCCATGTTGATATAAATGGTATGGTGTTTTGAATTTCAAATTCCACTTTTTCATTTTGGTATATAGGAAAATAATTGACTTTTGTATATTAACTTTGGTATACTGCAACCTTGCTATCTAATTTCTTGTTAGTTCCAGGAGGTTTTCTCATAGTTCTTTGGATTTTCTACATAGAAAATCATGTTATCTAAGAAAGAAGTTTTATTTCTCCCTTCCCAATCTATATAACTTTTATTGTCTTTTATTGTATTACTGCATTAGTTAGAACTTCCAGTCCATATTTGAAAAGGAAAGGTGAAAGAGGACAGCCTTGGTTTTTCCTTATCTTAGTGGAAAAGTTTCTAGCTTCTGATCATTAAGTTTGATATTAGCTCTAATATCAAATGAGATTGTGAATGTTCTTTATCAATTTAAGGAGGTTCCCCTCTATTCCTAATTTGCTGAGACCTTTTATCATTAATGGGTACTAGATTTCATCATATTTTGTCCATTTTAAAATGGACTGTTTGTCTTCAATTAGAAGAGATCTTATTACATTCAGAACACAAGTTCTTTCAAATTGTTGTTTTTGATAAATATTTTCTGCTAGATATGCCTTGCTTTTTAATTTTCCTTTTAATTTTAAATGTCTTTTGAAGCACCCAAAATTTTAATTTTAATGCTTTTTTTTGTTTTAATGCTTGTGTACTTTGTGTTCTATATTAGAAATATTTGCCTAGCCTAAGCTCACAATTATTTTTTCCAGAGTTTTCTTCTAGAAGTTTTATTTTGTTGGGTTTATGTTTAGATGCATAAACTATATCAGATATATTTTTTACATGATGCCAGAAAAGAGTTTGGTTCATTTAAAAAATATATATAGGTGTCCAGATTTTCTAGAATTACTTATTGAAAAACTATTCTCCCTCCAGTGAATTATCTTGGTACCTTCTCAAATCAATTGAAATTTTATGCATATGTTGAATTCTAGACTCTAATATGTTTCATTAATTTATGTGTGTATTCTTATTCCAGTAACATACTGTCTTGATCACTACAATCAGGTAAAGTTAGAGTTTCTATATTTATTTTTCCAAAATTTTTTCTCTGCATAAATTTTAGCATCAATTATTGATTTCTATAGAAATGACTGTTTTAATTTTGTTTGGCATAATGGTAATTTTATAAAACAATTTGGAGAGAATTGAGAGCTTTAGAATCCTTAAGAGTCCTTTGACCCTGAAACACAATTTATATCTCTATTTTGTCTTAAATTCTCATCAAAGTTTTATAGTTTTCATAGTAAAAGACTTGAACATTCTTATTAGATTTACATGTGATTAGTTTATTTTTAATTCTATTGTAAATTATATATTTGATTTCACTTTGAAATTTCTAGTTTATAGAATTACAATTGATTTTTTTATATTAGCATTATATCCAGTGACCTTACTAATAGCTATAGTAGCCATTTTGTAGATACTTGGTGATTTTCTACAGAGGTGATCATATTGTCTGTGACTAAATGTGTTTTATATCTTCCTGTGCAATTTATATGTATTTATTTCTTTTTCTTGCCTTATTGCACAGGTTAGGTCCTTCAGACCTCTTGAATATAAGTGAGAAGAATGGATATTCTTGCTTGTTTTGCAATGTTAGGAGAAAACATTAACTCTTTACCACTAAGTATGTTAGATGTAGGATTTTTCACAGGTGACTTTGATAAGGGTAAAGGAATACTAGTCTATTTGTGCTTGCTGAGAATTTTAATTAAAATGGATGCTGAATCCTTTCAAATTTTATATTGCCATGATCATGTCTTGATTTATTTTTCCTTATCTATTGATATGGTGCATTATACTGGCTGATTTTGATTGGTGAACCAATTTCACATTACATGGATAAACTCTATTTGGCTATGATGTATAATCCTTTTGTATATATTGCTGGATTTGCTATGCTACTATTTTGTTAAGGATTTTCATGTGCCTTTTTATAAGGAATATTATCTTTAGTTATTTTCTCCTTGTATTGTTTTTGCTTATTTTGGTATTACAGTAATGCTAACTTTCCAAAATGAGGGGAAAGTGTTCCTTCCTCTTCTGTGTCCTGGAAGATTTGTGAAGATTTGGTCTTATTTATTAAATCTTTGGTAGAATTCATCATCTATTCCTGGAGTTTTCCTTGTGGGAAGTTTGAATTATGAATTCAACTTCTTTTACAGATATGAGCTATTCAGGTTACCCAATACTAAGTGAGATTTGGGAATTATTTCTTTTAATGAACTTGCCCACCGCATGTATTTTCAAATCAAAGTTGTTGACATGAAGTTTTAAAAATAATATTCCCTTTGTTTCCCTTAAGTGTCTGTTGGATCTTTAGTAATTCCTGTTAGATTCTTAACATTCATAACATGCATCCTTTGTATTTTCTCCTTTATCAGCATGGTTAGATGATGACCAGTTTTATCAATCTCTTCCAAAGAACCACCTTTTAGTTTCCTTGATTTTATCGTTTTTTTTTTGTTTTAAATTTCATTGATTTCTTCCCTATTTTTTTTTATTATTTCTGTCCTGCTAGCAATTGATTTAACCCACTTTCTTTTTCTAGTACTGTAAGTAGAAGCTTAGATTATTTATTTAATGTCATTTTTTATTCCTCTAAATTTTCCCCTAAGCATTGCTTTAGCTTTGTCCCATGAATTTTGATAAGTTGTGTTACCATTTTTGTTCAACTCAAATACTTGTAATTTTGCTGTGTCTTCTTTGTTGATTTGTGGGTTGTTTAGAAGTATTTTTTTTTAATTTTCAAATATATTTCATTTTCCAAATATCATTATTTCATTGATTTCTAATATAATTTGTATGATTTAATACTTTTAAATATTTGAAATTTACTTTATGGCCCAGAAGAGGTTCTATCTTGGTGAATCTTCCCTAGGCACTTGAACAGAATGTGTAATTTGCAGTTATTGAGTGGAATGTTCTATAAATGGTGGTTAAGTTAATTTGGTTCATAGTGATGTTCAGGTATTCTATCTTCTTACTGATGACTGTGTATTGCTTCTATTGATTATTAAGAGAGCTGTGTTGAGTTCTACAACTATGTGGATTTCCTTGCTTATCTTTTTAGTTCTATTAGTTTCAGTTTAATATATTTTGGAGTCCTGTTGTCAGATTTGTACAAATTTAGATTTGTTGTGTCTTAAAGAATTGATTCTTTATTATCATGTAGTGTTATTAATCACTGGGTTTAGTCCTTGTTCTAAAGTCTATATTTTCTGATATTAATATAAACATTTCAACTTTCCTGATTAATGTTTTCATGATACATCTTTTTCAATCATTTTAACTTAGACTACATTGATAGATTTAAAGTGGGTTTCTTATAGATAGACATAAGTTAAGTCTTGCTTTTTATTTAATATGACAATTTCAATCTTTGTTTAATAATTACATTTTATCACTTATTTTTATCATGTAATAATCATATTTTCATTATGTTTAATGTAATTACTGATGTAATTAGATTTGATTTTACTATTTTTTCTCTGTATTCTTTTAGTTCACTGGTCTTTTTTCTGCCCTTTTTAGTTCAAGTAATATTTTTTTATTATTAGATTTTAATCTCCATTTTTGGCTTATTAGTTGTATCTCTTTCAAAATTGTTTTATTGATGGCTTTTGAGCTTTGTATTTAACTTATATCTTGAAAAAATATCGTATGCTATGTTCACTTTCTCTATCCTATCTTACATGTTATTTTATAATACATTTTACTTCCACATTAGTTATAAATCTTATAATAAATAACTTCCTATTATTTTTACTTTAGATAGTCAATTGTATTTAAAGACATTATGAAAGTGAAAAATGCATCTTTTATATTTACTCTCTATTTTACTATTTCTGTTTCTGGTGTTTTTAATTTCTTTTTGTAAATTCAATAGCCTATCTGTAAATGATCTACCTTTAAAATTTTTTGTAATTGAGATCTGTGGAAATAAATTCTATTAGCCTTGGTTTGTCTGAAGTCTTTATTTCATCTTTATCTTTGAAAGATATTTTGCTGGGTGTAGTGTTCTAATTGATGGATTCATTTTTCTTTTAGTACTATAGATGTCACTTCGTTTTCTTCTGGCTTAATTCTTGATGAGAAGTATACTGCATTCTTTGTTCCTCTATGTGTGAGTTTCCTTTTTTTATCTGGTGGCTTCAAGATCGGTTCTTTATTTTTGTTTTGTGGGAGTTTAACTATAATATGACTAGGTGATTTTTATTTGATTGTGTTTTATACTTTTTAAATATCCTGCTTAGTAAAGTCATAGACACTGAGAAGTGAATGGTGATTACCATGGGGGAGGGGCCTTGGATGGGTGGGTGGAAAGTGTGAGGAGATAAAGAGGTACAAGAATTCTCAATCATAATATAAGTAGGTCACAAGGACAGTAGTACAGCATGGAGAATATAGCCAATGATTCTGTAACATCTTCCTATGTTGACATATAGTAAGAACACTAGTGTGGGGTGAGGATTTAATAATATGGGTAACTCTTGAACCACTGTGTTGTTCATTTGAAACCAAGACGGTATATGAATGATACTTCAATAAAAAAAATTCCTTCAAAAAATAATAAATAAAAAATAAATAAATATCCTGATTAGAAAATATCCTGCTTAGAATTCTATGACATTCTTGGATATTTGGTTTATTGTCATTCATTATATTTGGAAATTTATCCTTCATGACTTTTTCTACTATTTCTTCTTCCCCTTTCTCTTTATTTACCTCTACAAATTAAAGAACACATATTAGACTGTTTGATATTATCCATAGCTCCTGAATGCTATCAGTTTTTTTCTTTTTATTTATTTTTCCCTTTATGCTTCATTTTGGATAATTTATATTAATCTACTTTTCTTCCTCAGGTATGTCAAGACCATCATAGAGATGGTTTCATCTCCATTATGACTGTAGCAGTTACAGGGTTTTTCTGATATCCTGCTATGCTCTCATTCTTTCCCATGAACACCCTGTGCAGATCTATAGAGGAAAGCTTATGAGTGAGTACAAATGCCCCTTTTGTCTAATGCTCCTGGTTATTCTAGACTCTTTACCCCATATTCAGCATCGGAATTCATTAAATTTTTTGCTTGTTTCTTCTTACCTGCTACTATGGCAGCCACCTCTTCCTCTGTGCTCTGCCAAAATGAAGCAGTTTTCTGTCCTGTATTGTTAGAGGTGCTTGCTGCTCTTCGGAACTTAGTTTACTTTGCTGTCTCACTACCTCAGCTCCCTGATGAGTTAAAGAAAGTTTTATTTTTATAGCTCATCCAATATTTTCCCATTGTTAGGATCAGAAAAATATTCTCCTTTGGCTTTCTACACCTAAGCAAAAATGGAAATATAAAAAGCATTTTTTAAAATGCTTTTTTGAAATCATATTTAGTGTTGAGTGATATATTTTCCTTAATCACAGAAGTTCAAAACAGATGTGGGAAATTCTTACTACAGCACAAAATAGAATCTCTCTACAGATGTGATATACCAGCTTACTGATTTGCAACCTGGCTCATATGAACATACACAAATAGAAGAGGGGGGAGGGAACAAAAAGGAGAAAAAAATTAGACTTGGACAATAGAAAAATAGATTGCAACAATGTAACAAATTATGTTACTTCTTTGTATAAAAAGGGAAATTCATGATTATATAAATTTGTGATATCCTAAGTTAACTACAGGTTAATAATTTGTTTCCTAGAGAACTGTTCCATGTTTTGAATATGTTAATGTGTCCTATGGATCGCTAGAGGAAAAACCCATTTGGCATTTCACAATCCTATGTGGCCACTTAATTTTTTTTCCCCCAGAACAAAGTATTCCATAGAGCACAATGCAGGAAATTTTGGTTCAGATATTTCTCATGGCACAGTCATTTTAAAAGCTTTTAATATTGTCTCATTTTCACAACTTTGATATCATTGTGTCTGATTCTTTATACTTCAACTCTACTTGATGAAATTTTTAAAATGCAATAAAGTGGCAAAGTATAAAAAAGGTAGGGGAGTTCTGGGAAGATGGCAGCGTGAGCAGGGCAGCAGAAATCTCCTCCCAACACTATATTTATCTACGAAAATACAGCAAATACAACTATTCCTAAAAGAGAGACCAGAATACACAGGAAGCGCACAGTGTGCAGCTACACCCGAGAGGACTCGGCACCCCGTGAGGTGGGTAAGATACAGAGCTGCAGCCTGGCGGGACCCAAGCACTCATTCATCCCGGCCCGCCGGCGGGAGGAGAGGATTCGGAGCGGGGAGGGAGTGGAAGAGCAGGCCCGTGAAATAACCAGCCCCGGTGGTCCGCGCCGGGAGCACTGACACACATCGCGTGGTGCATCGGACATTAGAGAGGCAGAAGGGGCAGGTTTTGAGCTGGCAACGTGCCTGGGTCGTGCAGCCAGCGCCCCGGGACAACAGAAAAGCATGCGCTGTTTGTAGCAGTCTTGGAGAGGCGGGGGGCCCAGCGAGGGACGACCATCGCCCTGGCATGCTCAGCCCAGCAGGCTAGGAGTCCTGAGGAATTTCGGACCCCTTGGCTGGTGACTGAGAAAGGTAGCAGCCACACTAAAACATTGTACAGAGAACAACAGCCTCCCACAAGGGACCCCAGGAAGACAACACCAAGACACATAATAATTAAAATGGCAAAGATCAAAGATAAGGAGAGAGTATTAAAGGCAGCTAGAGAAAGAAAAAAGATGACCTTCAAAGGAAAACCCATCAGCCTAACATCAGACTTCTCAACAGAAACCTTACAGGCTAGAAGAGAATGGCATGATATATTTAACGCAATGAAACAGAAGGGCCTCGAACCAAGAATACTGTATCCAGCACGATTATCATTTACATATGACGGGGGGATTAAACAATTTCCAGACAAGCAAAAGCTGAGAGAATTTGCCTCCCATATACCACCTCTACAGGACATGTTAAAGGAACTGCTCTAGAGGGAAGCACTCCAAAGGCTAAAAAGCTGTCACCAGAGAAAATAAAATCATAGCAAAGAAAGCAGACCATCCAAATACTAACTAAAGGCAAAGAATAAAACACCTAGTATATAAAGAATGGAGGAGGAAGAATAAGAAGGGAGAGAAATAAAGAAACATCAGACAGTGTTTACAGTAACTTAACAAGAAAGTTAAGTTAGATTGTTAGATAGTTAAGAAGCAACCCCTGAACCTTTGGTAACCATGAATCTAAAGGCAGCAATGGCAATAAGTACATATCTATCGATAATCAAGCTAAATGTAAATGGACTGAATGCACCAATCAAAAGACACAGAGTAACAGAATGGATAAAAGAGCAAGACCCATATATACGCTGCCTACAAGAAACTCACCTCAAACGCAAAAATAAGCCTAGACTAAAAGTGAAGGGATGGAAAAAGATATTTCATGCAAACAACAAGGAGAAAATTCAGGTGTTGCAGTACTTGTATCAGACAAAATAGATTTCAAAATGAAGAAAGTAGCAAGAGATAAAGAAGGACATTACATAATGATAAAGGGGTCAATCCAACAAGAAGATATAACCATTATAAATATATATGCACCCAACACAGGAGTACCAGCATATGTGAAACAAATACTAACAGAATTAAAGGAGGAAATAGACAGAAATGCATTCATTTTAGGTGACTTCAACACACCACTCACTCCAAAGGACAGATCAACCAGATAGAAAATAAATAAAGACACAGAGGCACTGAACAACTCACTAGAACAGATGGACCTAACAGACATCTACAGAACTCTACACCCAAA
Organism: Smutsia gigantea; assembly: GCA_032199065.1. Taxonomy (NCBI): domain Eukaryota; kingdom Metazoa; phylum Chordata; class Mammalia; order Pholidota; family Manidae; genus Smutsia; species Smutsia gigantea. Next base: position 90,168 of record JAVSCE010000904.1, on the reverse strand, counting down.
AGCAACAGGATACACATTCTTCTCAAGTGCACATGGAACATTTTCCAGAATAGACCACATACTAGGACACAAAAAGAACCTCAGTAAAGTTGAAAATATTGAAATTCTACCAACCAATTTCTCAGATCATAAAGGTATTAAACTAGAATTAAATTTTAGAAAGAAAACAAAAAGGCTCACAAATACATGGAGACTTAACAACATTCTCCTCATTAATCAATGGGTTAACGACCAAATCAAAACAGAAATCAAAGACTATATGGACAAAAATAACAACAACAACACAAAGTCACAACTTCTGTGGGATGCAGCAAAGGCAGTTCTAAGAGGAAAGTATATTGTAATCCAGGCCTATCTAAAGAAAGAACATTCCCAAAAGAATAGTCTAAAGACACAATTACTGAAATTGGAAAAAGAAGAACAAATGAGGCCCAAAGTCACCAGAAGGAGAGACATAATAAAGATCAGAGAAGAAATAAATAAAATTGAGAAGAATAAAACAATAGAAAAAATCAGTGAAACCAAGAGCTGGTTCTTTGAAAACATAAACAAAATAGATAAACCCTAGCGAGACTCATTAAGAGAAAAAGAGAATCTACACAAATAAACAGAATCAGAAATGAGAAAGGAAAAATCACGACGGATCCCACAGAAATACAAAGAATTATAAGAGAATATTATGAGAATCTATATGCTAACAAGCTGGAAAAACTAGAAGAAATGGACAACTTCTTTGAAAAATACAACCTTCCAAAACTGACCAAACAAGAAACAGAAAAACTAAACAGACCAATCACCAGCAATGAAATTGAAGCGGTAATCAAAAAAGTACCCAAGAACAAAACCCCTGGACCAGACAGATTCACCTCTGAATTCTACCAGACATATAGAGAAGAAATAACACCCATTCTCCTTAAAGTTTTCCAAAAAATAGAAGAGGTGGGAATACTTCCAAACTCATTCTATGAAGCCAGCATCACTCTAATACCAAAACCGGGCAAAGACCTCACCAAAAAAGAAAATTACAGACCAATATCCCTGATGAATGTAGATGCAAAAATACTCAACAAAATATTAGCAAACCGAATTCAAAAATACATCAAGAGGATCATACACCATGATCAAGTGGGATTCATCCCAGGGATGCAAGGATGGTACAACATTCGAAAATCCATCAACATCATCCACCACATCAACAAAAAGAAGAACAAAAACCACATGATCATCTCCATAGATGCTGAAAAAGCATTTGACAAAATTCAGCATCCATTCCTGATTGAAACTCTCAACAAAATGGGTATAGAGGGCAAGTACCTCAACATCATAAAGGCCATATATGACAAACCCATAGCTAACATCACACTTAACAGCGAGAAGCTAAAAGCTTTTCATCTAAGATTGGGAACAAGACAGGGATGCCCACTCTCTCCACTGTTATTAAACATAGTACTGGAGGTCCTAGCCACGGCAATCAGACAAAACAAAGACATACAAGGCATCCAGATTGGTAAAGAAGAAGTCAAATTGTCACTATTTGCAGATGACATGATACTGTACATAAAAAACCCTAAAGACTCCACTCCAAAACTACTAGAACTAATATCTGAATTCAGCAAAGTTGCAGGATACAAAATTAACACACAGAAATCTGTTGCTTTCCTATACACTAATGATGAACTAACAGAAAGAGAAATCAGAAAAACAATTCCATTCACAATTGCATCAAAAAGAATAAAATACCTAGGAATAAACCTAACGAAGGAAGTGAAAGACCTGTACTCTGAAAACCACAAGACACTCCTAAGAGAAATTAAAGAGGACACTAACAAATGGAAATGCATCCCATCCTCTTGGCTAGGAAGAATAAATATTGTCAAAATGGCTATACTACCTAAAGCAATCTACAGATTCAGTGCAATCCCAATCAAAATACCAACAGCATTCTTCAATGAACTAGAACAAATAATTCTTAAATTCATATGGAACCACAAAAGACCCCAAACAGACAAAGCAATCCTGAGAAGGAGGAATAACACAGGGGGAATTACGCTCCCTGAGTTCAAGCTGTACTACAAAGCCACAGTAATCAAGACAATTTGTACTGGCACAAAAACAGACCCACAGACCAGTGGAATAGAATAGAAAATCCAAACGTTAACCAAAACATATACAGTCAAGTAATATTTGATAAGGGAGCCTTGGATATACATTGGGGAGATGACAGCCTCTTCAGCAGCTGGTGTTGGAACAACTGGACAGCTACATGTAAGAGAATGAAACTGGACTACTGTCTAGCCCCATACACAAAGGTAAACTCAAGGTGGATCAAAGACCTGAATGTAAGTCATGAAACCATAAAACTCTTAGAAAAAAACATAGGCAAAAATCTCTTGGACATAAACATGAGTGATTTCTTCTTGAACATATCTCCCCGGGCAAGGGAAACAAAAGCAAAAATGAACAAGTGGGACTACATCAAGCTGAAAAGTTTCTGTACAGCAAAGGACACCATCAGTAGAACAAAAAGGCATCCTACAGTATGGGAGAATGTATTCATAAATGACGTATCTGATAAAGGGTTGACATCCAAAATATATAAAGAACTCACGCACCTGAACAAACAAAAAGCAAATAGTCCAATTAAGAAATGGGCAGAGGACATGAATAGACACTTCTCCAAAGAAGAAATTTATATGGCCAACAGGCACATGAAAAGATGCTCCACATCACTAATCATCAGAGAAATGCAGATTAAAACCACAATGAGATGTCACCTCACACCAGTAAGGATAGCCAACATCCAAAACACAAACAACTACAAATGTTGGCGAGGATGTGGAGAAAAGGGAACCCTTCTACACTGCTGGTGGGAATGCAAATTAGTTCAACCACTGTGGAAAGCAGTATGGAGGTTCCTCAAAAAACTCAAAATAGAAATACCATTTGATCCAGGAATTCCACTCCTAGGAATTTACCCTAAGAATGCAGCAGCCCAGTTTGAAAAAGACATATGCAACCCTATGTTTATCGCAGCACTATTTACAATAGCCAAGAAATGGAAGCAACCTAAGTGTCCATCAGTAGATGAATGGATAAAGAAGAGGTGGTACATATACACAATGGAATATTATACAGTCATAAGAAGAAAACAAATCCTACCATTTGCAACAACATGGATGGAGCTAGAGGGTATTATGCTCAGTGAAATAAGCCAAGCCAAAAAAGACAAGTACCAAATGATTTCACTCATATGTGGAGTATAAGAACTAAGAAAAAAACTGAAGGAACAAAACAGCAGCAGACTCACATAACCCAAGAACAGACTAATAGTTACCAAAGGGAAAGGGACTGGGGAGGATGGGTGGGAAGGGAGGGAAAAGTGGGAAAAAGGGGCATTACAATTAGCAGATGTAATGTTAGGGGGGCACAGGGAGGGCTGTACAACTCAGAGAAGACAAGTAGTGCCTCTATAGCATCTCACTATGCTGATGGACAGTGACTGTAATGGGGTTGGTGGGGGGGACCTGATGAAGGGGGTAGTTTAATCACCATAATATTGCACATGTAATTGTAGATTAATGATACCAAAATAAACTATTTTTAAAAAGGTAGGAAACAGTTTTATAATATTACTAATTACATATTTTCAAACTTTAGAAACATTTATTAGACCTAATATAAAATTTAATTTCTTCTTCCTGCATTCTTTAGTCGTATAAATGATAGTGCAAATAAGTTGATTTTGGGTTGAGACTCATATTTGAGTTTCTGTTGCTGTGAAAATTTTTATTGTCAGTCTTCCAAAAAAGGCTTTGAAAACTTTTTCCATTTTCTCTACAGCAAACAGATAACACCTATCTATGTTGTAAGCAATAGGATTGATAGATAGGTGAAATAATCTTATGAACACACCACTTTAATCTGTTTATTTTGGAGTGAGTAAAGATGCTCTTGCCTTATTCTATGTGAGTAATATTGCACAATATTTAAAAATGTTCATTTTAGCCTTTCATTCACTGATTGCTTAATTCATTTATTCATAATCAGTTAAACACAGTTTCACCTCCAGTTTGCAAAACCAATGAGGAATAAGGAAGTTTCCTATTTGAGTGTTTGCTGGTTAAGTATCTTACCCAATAAGAAGTGAAATTAAATGTTTATAGAGCTTTATTACTACTTTGCAAACTCCTCTAAAGCCAATATGGGTGTATGTGTAAATGACTGAATGTTGACTAAGCTTTCATTTCTCTATTAAATTTTTCTCCATATCTGTTGATATAAAATACATTTTAAACTAAAATTTATGAATTTATTATCAGTAGCATATTGTACAGGCACACTTTGTATGTGAGATACTTATGTGCCTAGAAAAATGTTTCAAAAGAAAGTTAATTTCAGAATCAAAATGGTTAATCATGGAAAGATAATAAAATCTGATTTTAAAGGTCAGTGAATTCATATTCACTATAGTTGGCATCATGCATTTCTTTTTTGCTTTTGACATATTTATTAGACATTTGCTTTAATTGATATGCAAGACCAGAAGATTCAATTATTGATTGACATATAATGTCTATATTCGATGGCTAAGTGCAACTTCTTAAGATATATAAAATAATTTTTCTTTAGACAAAGCAAATCGTTACCTCATTTTTGAAACTTTAATATTTACACCCAAAATTTGAATCACATAATATCATTGTACTCCAAGTACCCCTAACATAGGATTATGTGGCATATTAATAATGATTGTTCTATTGGTATTTAATTCCTAAGTAACAGATCAAATCAGAGAAGATATGAATAAAACAGATACTAGAAGAACAGGATGATATTTATTATTTTTATGTGAAAGTTTTAGAAGATATAAAACTTCAGGAAATGAAGTTAGCTTAAAAAATAAAATATCAAGTTTGCTTAAATATTGTCTTTCAATAAGATGGGTTAATAATACTCTGGTAAACTGTTAAGCATTAAAATATTTTTAAAAACTAGCTGATAAAATCTACATCAAGCATGGCTGCCATCTTGTGGGGACAGGATATATTGTAGTGAGGGGCCAATCTCAATAAAGTGCCCTTGTTGGGTTACAAGTCATCACTTGACCTCATCCATCAACTGTTGGATGTTTGGTTAGTTTGCACGTAATGAACATCATCTTCTAGACAGAAGAGGTAAGATGTCTTAGCTAAAAGAGCTGTTATACATAACTGAATTCTTGTTCCTAAAAGTTCAGTATCATGGCTAAAGTATGGATAGTGAAAAAGCTTTGAAATTAAAAGTTTTGACATGAAGTAACTTCAATTATAGATGAGTCTTGTAAAGTTCTTGTATTAATAAATTATTACTGAATCTAGTTACAGAAATTTGGTTGGAATTTTAATTATTACAATGTAAACATGAATATGAAAAGAAAACTCTAAGAGAAGAGGGCAATGACTGACCAGCTATATATAGAGGCAATAACAAATTATGGCTATAAAATTATAATTGAGATGTTCATTTGAAGAAATAAAAAATGTAAGTTCTTTTTGTTTGAGGGGTTATAAAGGCAATTTTTATATTTAGCAGATCAAGGAGGTTTAGAGCTCACTGGGCTTTTAGGGCCTCTCTTTTTCAACTTCTGCAAATGGACATCTCAACTATAATTTTACAGCCATAATTTGTTACTACCTACGTATATAGGTGGTCAATCATTAAAAGTTCAAGTTGTAATATACTTAGAACCTTTTGTCTGGGTAGTCATATTTATAATACCAATGATACAATTATAGTAAAGCAGAAATAATAGTTAAAATGCATTATATTCCATTTTTTCTCCAATATTTTCAAAGCTAATTTTTCTCCCTAATTTTCAAGTAGACTGTCTCATAAATTTGCAGATTTTTATATTAAAACAAAACACATTTCTTTAATCATTGAATATTACTGAATTCTTTAAAACTAATGTAAGTTGACTTCTGCTGTTACAACATTTGGTGAGCAGAGAGAAATTTGTATTCCTAGTATTTTTTAAAGTGAAAATGAAAGAATTATATGTTCCAGGGACTTTCCTTCCATTGCTTTCCTTACATACAGTAAATTGTATACTATTAAAGTAGTCTGCACTTCCATGTTCACCAACAAAGCAAACTAATTTCTCTCAAATTCTGTTTCTCCATAAAAAATAATTATACTTTGTATTTTAAAGTTTCTCATATTATCAACCATTTCTTCAAGTTACAGTAGTCCCTCCTTATTTTCAGGCCATACATTTCAAGACCTCCCAAGCAGACACTAAAACTTCAGATTGTACTGAACTGTACATATGCTAGTTTTTTGCTGTGCTTATGATATGCCTATAATTATCATGCTTATGATAAAGTTTAAATTATAAATTAAGTATAATAAGATTAACATGAACTAATAGTAAAATAGAACTATTATAATAATATACTGTAGTAAAACTTATATGAATGTGGTTCCTTTCTCAAAATATCTTATTGTACTCTACTACTCACCCTTCCTCCTGTGATGATTATGAGACGATAAATGCCTACATGATGACATGAAGTGAGGTGAATGAAATAGGCATCATTATGTAGCAGTAGGCTACTGTTGACTCTGATGGTAAATAAGGATTACCTGCTTCCAGACAAGCTCTTGATCATGAGTAACTGAAACAGTGGATAAGGGGGGACTACTGTATTTTATTGATGTTCATATCACAGCTCATTCCTGAATGAAGTGTCAGTTTCCACATAAAAATAATAAATTAATGTCTCATGGTTTACTTACATTTTTATTACAAAAAATTAATCTTTGGTTAGAATACTTTAGTGAATGAAAGCTTTTTTCCCCTAAATTATGCTAGAATGTCACAAAATTTTAATTTCCGTGCAGCAAAACTAAATGCATCACCCATTTCCATATGATAATTCTTGAAGTTAAGCAGCCTTAATTAGATTAACAGATAGCCTTCATAAAAAGCCTGTATGAAAGTACAACCCGTGAATTTGTTATTTTGTTTCCCTCTGGAACTTAACAAACTTATAAATCAACAAATTTAACAACTAACTTACACGTCAAAGGGTTTGTATCCAGCTAACTAAATACTGTATCACAATATACAATTTTCTAAAATAGTAGAAAATGTAGCTAACACATAATTTAAAGATGTGCTTAAACTTGTATTACATTCATAAACCAATAATTAGGACTCATTAGGTATGGAAATTTTTTGGACAGTTAAAATATTGATTGCTATTCTTAAATTTAAAATCAGTATGTCACTGTTATGCTTTAATTTTGCATTAGATTACTTTTGGAAAGCTACATTTCATGGTACTATCATTTCTTCAGACTAGGAATGGTCATTTTGATGCCTTTATGGTTTTTTGGGTAGGTGTCACTCAGATTCATTTAAATGTTTGAGTCTTACAACTGATTCTGAACTGTGGTTGTATATTAGAGTCACTTATAGAGGTTTTAAAACATACTGGTCAGGTCTGTAAACCCAAAAATTTTGATTAAATTATCCTAAAGTGATCTTTTTATAAAACTTCCCAGGTTATTCCAAAGTGAAGCTACCTTTGAGAACCACTAAATAGGAGGATTTGGGAATAATGAAAATGTTTTGCTCATAATACTAGAATGGATTTCCAAGAGAGAAGATGGTATAAATTGACTATATTTAGCTCTCTACAGGAATTAAATTTATTAAGTCAGAATAGGGATGGCTAATGTTTTGAAGATCCTCCTAGTTCTCAGATTCTAAGATATTATAGTGCTATTTCCATGTTCATGATTATTTCACACTTTTTTTCTTGATAGAGCACAGTGTGACTCATCAGTATTTTAAATGCCCTTGTGAATAATATAATAGAAGCAAGCTATAGGGAGATATATCCATTCTTTCAAAGACTTCATTATCTGTAACAAAATATGATCCATGAAATCACAACAGAACCTCCTCAAAAGTAAAATGACATCAACAACAACATTAATGCAATCAATACAGATTCTATATGCACTAATGGGAAAAAATGATAAAGTAATGACTGAGAGGAAAAATTTAGAGGAATTAATCAGTGATGGCTTCTTTGAAGCACTGATTTATGCCAGATTCAGAAGGAAGTGATGAAATTCAAGTCAACAAAGGGGCTCTATGTAAAATGCTTCAGTGAACAAAATGTGAATAAACTATCAGCCTCACATGAAGGCACTGATGGTCTAACTCTAGTACAAAGGTAGAATGTGCTATGGAAGCATAGTAGAAATATGGACTTAACATGGATTTATTCCATATTAAAGGATTGTATATTACATCAAGGGCAAAATTTGAACTAAGCCTTGATGTGGTAAGGGGGGTGGTTGGGAGGATGAATAGATGGCCTTCCAACAGAATTATTAACCTAAGGAAAAAATAAGGCAGCACATTTTCTGGAATGTCCAAGGAAAAAAAAATACAAGATGAAGAAAGAAGGCATTTCACAGAGGTGAGAACATACAGTTGTGTTTGGAGAAATAATTGGCCAATTCACCAGGCTAGAGAGAAGGGCTCAAGTCGGATGAAAAGATGTTTGCCAAGTCTGGAGGTAAGGGAGGGCTCTGAAAGGTTGTTTGAGGAGTTGGACAGCCATACATCCCAAGTAGCAACATTCCCATAGGATTCCAATTATAATTGAAACAATATTAGGCCCTTTATTAGGTGGTTTCACCTAGTCACTTGGTTTGTGTTCATAAACCTCCAGTCTGATATGAGGCCAGACTAGATATAAGTTAATTATTAGAATAAAGGAAGCCACAATCGTCAGTATTTTATTTTAAGGAATAAGCTTGCAGAAACACCTTTCATTCCGGGACTGGGAGGCTGTCATTCAGTACTTTGCCAGCTCTTTCCATGGAGGAGCAACCAACTTGCTTGTTCTGAATTAATACACACAGGTCGGTTGTGGAGCTATTCAATGTAACATTTTGATCAAATGTTCCACTGAAGCATGTGTTTCTGTTTTATTAATTATTCTGTTTTTTATTTCAAGATTTCCTTTATCCTTTCTCTATCCTGACTGCCTAGAAAATACACCTGAGACCGAAAAATCATTATACAAAAGGTAATTAGCTCGTCGTCTCCTTTTTATAACTTTATAATTGAAATCTCATTAAAAGCTTTCTAGGTCTCGTTTTCCCTTAGTGACCAGGTGTCCCTAATTTGTCTTTAGCTCGTGTGACTAATTCCAGGCAAAGACTAGAAAAAGTCTGATACCTGTTGGAGAACAGCAATAGCAAGGTTAAATAAGTGGGGTGGCTTTTTCAGGTTGCCTTTAACCTCGTTTTAAAAAAAATGCTTCAACGTCTTTTCTCTTAAGAGTCCTGCCTTTTTCTCAATCCCGGTTGAAGATTCCAAGGGAAATGAGAGCACTATTTTGTTTCTCCCTTGTATTGCAGATAGGGGGAGGAGGTGGTTATTAGAAGCTCTTCCTCTCGGTTTTCCCCTCTCCGCCTGACAGCACCGCTCTCTCGCGGGCTCGCTGGTTCTCCTAGGTGATCCATTTCTAGGCAACGTGGGGCTGAAGCTGCTAGGCTCGCTCGCTGCTCGCTTCCTGCATCCCGCCAGGCGAACCGCTCCAACAGCATCCTGCAGCCCGCGGCGGCTTCCCTCCGCCGACCCCGCTGCTCGCGCCCGGCGCAAGTCCCCCGCCACCGCGCCCCAGCGAACCGGCTCCCCGGGCCCGCCTCGCCGAGCTCCGCTCCCCGCCTCGCGCAGAAAGGGAATTTTCTCTGCATTTCTAGCCGCATTACCTTGAAGTTCACTTTTACTACCCCTCTTAGAGAGGGCTTTTTCCCCTCCCTGCTGGAATCTGGCTGCTCCGCTTGGAATCTTTTAATCTTTCCTTTCCACTTAGATTTTATTTTGGCAGCGAAGACAAGTGATTCTCTGCGGGCCGCGGGGCGGGGGCGGGGCGGGGGGCCCCTCCGGCTGGGGGGGAGGGGACATCCGGGGCAGGGTGGGTGGTGGTCTGCTGGAAGTTGCGGCGGAGCTGGGACCGGAGACCCGCGGCCCCAGCGCAACGACGGGGATGGTCTGAGCTCCAGCCTCTCCCCCTGCCCGAGAGCAACCGAGGCTGGATACATTTTTAAAAAGCCAAACTGCAAACAACTCTGGCGATGCCAAAATTCCCCTCCAAGTGACACGGCTTTGCGGGGAGGTTTCCTCAGCCTGGGCTCTTTCTCTTACTCGCTCTGCCTTCCTCAGCGACGATTAAGGGCTTTTCTCTGGTAAGAGGAATTTAGAAAGAAAAAGAAAAAGCTGCGCTAAACTCTACCGTGACCTCAAACTCTTTGCACCGGGTTAAAAAAAATATATATATACTGAAAGAAAAGGCATCCTGAAAGAGGAAACCAGCATAAGAGGAGATGGAAGTTTTCCCCTGGCTCTTGGTTTTGTTCGTCTGGTGGTCTCGAACCTGGGACTCGGCGAATGCGGATTCGATCATTCACATCGGTAAGAAAGGCTGGTGCTGCCCCTGGGCACTTTGAAGGTTTGGGTTCGCAAATGTTTCCCCTCTCCGCCCTCTGTGTGGCTGGCTGGCGGTAGCTGGGGTCCGCTGCCCTTTCCCGCTCCCGTTACCTCACACTTGTTCAATGTTCTGGCAGGATGTGGATGCTCGAACCTTGGCCCGTGCTGTTGTTTCGCGGTGAACCGTGGAGTGCGGGCTGAATGCGTGGGGGTCTCGAGTTTACCTCAGAGTACGTGTGCGCGGGCAGTGCGGGGGGATTCTGAGTGTGTTGGGAAAGGAAGTTTAATCGACTCTACCGTCCATATTCTTTCCCGGATGTACATCTGCTCCACTAAAAAAAAAAAAATCTTGCGGGAACAGAGGAGGTGTCACCTGTGAGGTGAAAAGAACTGGGGTGGGAGGTGGGGAGGCTCCCCTCAAATCGAACAGGTGGTTTTGCAACGTGAGGCGGCTGCCTCAGCCCAGCGCGGTGCGATGGTGACGGGGTGCTGGAAGCGCCCCCAGCCCCCTATTCCCGTCCCCTCGGCTTTGCGGTACGCGCCGCGAAGGGGGTGGAAGGGGCTGGCGGCGGGGTAGCCCGGGACGGGCAGTCGCGCGCCCGGCTGCCTCACCTACGCTCCGCGGGCCTGACGCGGCGGCGAGACTGCCCCCGGGGCTCTTGGGAATCGCGGGGAGCGAGCGCACGCGGGCGCCCCCGTCGGCGGCCTCGCAGACGCCGGCCTCTCCTCGCCGTCAACTCTTGAGTTGCCGCGGAAGGCCGAGAGCAAAGGCGTCTGGGCTACGGGCGGCCGGACTCCAGGCAGGACAGCGGAGCCTGCTCAGGGCCCCACCTATCGACACCCAGACTGGCCAGGACTCGGCCGCGAAGGGCGGCGGGCGGCGGGCTGCAGCGGGGGCGGGCGGGGGCTCGCGTCATTATCATGCACAGCGCTCGCAGCTTCAGGCTCCAAGTCTTCTCACTAGCTAATCCGTTAAAGCTGAGTGGAAACCGGGCTCCTGCAGCCTTTTCCGCGTTAATGCGTCGATTTCCTTTTCGGAAATTCACGTCCGCGAGCCAGCAAGGTTCATTTACTGGGCTGAAGAGAGGTCCCTCTTGGGGAATTTTTCTGGGTACAGGAGTTTATCCGTCCACACGGCTTGATGTTCTGCAAATTGAGGCGACAGATGGGTCGCAGCATCTACCCTTTGCGTCTCCCATCCGTCCCCCGGGCAACACACACACACTCTCACCCACCCACCTACCCACCCAGAGTCCTGTAAGGGGAACCTACTTCAGGTGGCTGTTGTGGGTGCCCAAGCGAGGGTCTTCTGTCTTGTCTGTGCGCCACAGTGGCCAGCCACTCAGCTCCAGGGGGCTCCCTTTCTTGGTCTCAGAGGCTGTCTTTGTAGACATGTCTGCCATCCTCTATCATTTATATCAATAGAACCATATATGTCTCTGGGTAAGGGGTAATGAGGTCAGGATTCAGAAAACCTTGCTGATGCATTAAATAAATTAGTCACTAGATAGCTTGCCTGGAGATCACGTTTTGCCTATGGACTAACAGTGCCTGTTTTTCAGAACTTTTCAGGGAGAAATGATGGTTTTCACAGTGGGGTTCAGCAGTGTCCTGAAAGAGTAAAATGAGCTGTGCTTCTCTTAAAGAAATGACATACATTGATGTCCAATTGTAAATGATTGGAGCAGTATGCAGATATGTTATTATTGGACCATTACATTAATTTTTTGATTAGAGGTTTCTGCCTTACACTGCTCATTGCTCAGGAAGGAAGACTTGTGGATAAATGCCTGTTTTATTGCGTATTCTATGGTCTACATGAGAAATAACGTTATTTGCAAACACCTACAGCTCTTGCTGTCCTTTATCAACTGAATAGTATTTTGCAATGCAGTCTGGGCATTTGTTTCAAAATAGAATAGAACAGTTGTATTTTTTACTTTGAATTCTGTTGTCTGTCATTGTGACATGGTCTGCTTATTTATAACCAGACCAAAAAAAAAGTGTACAAATTACAGCTTTCTTTAGAAAGCTGGTTGTATGTATTAACAGTATATATATCTCCTACTTAGTTATTTCTCAATTAATTTGACTTGAATGCAATTAGTACATTAGACCATAGGATCAGCTTCTTTTACAGACTGCCTAATATTTCCGTGAAGGTAGCAAATTGATGATTGTTTCAAATGTTTGATATTTTATATTATGCTGAAAAAGGTTACATCCCCGCCCCCAAAAATGACCAAGGTTAATTTGTATGCACTTCAGAGGTTAAAAGCCTCTCCTGCTTCCACTTCCACCCCAGCCAAAGTATAATAAATTCAAAAGTGAATGCCCATATTAAAATTTTAAAGCACCAGTTAATATTGATTGGATTAGTTTACTTGGTTGAATAGGAAAAGAAAATTAATTATCTTTAGGAGGTGATTGCTTTCATTTAAATATTTAATGTCAGAAATATGCTTATGGCCAATGGATTATTCCAGGACTAATGGGATGAATGAAAGTGATGAAACTGTAGTGAAAGTGAATATATATCAACTCTAGGGATATAAGGAGATATGCAAAAATGAAAGGATTTCCCAGCCTCATGTGATGTGTTCAAATAGAATGTAGCTGCAATATGTAGTTCAGACAAGCTGGAAAGAAGAAAAGACAGTGCTTTGATAGGTTCTTTCAATAGTGACTCCTTTTCGTATTGAACCAAAGTGTGTATGAAAACTTTCTCCATCCTTTCTTTGTTTTTACTTTATGCAGGCAATTTAATAAAATCAATTACATATTTTAAACTCTGTTTTATTAAACACATTATTTCAGTAGAATAATGAGATATAATGGTTAAACTCTAATGATTAAAATGGAAATGTATTTCAGTCAAAAATGCACTAATATTGTAATTACTTTGAATTTCTGTTAAATCATATTTTAAAGATATATGATAATTCCATATACTTGTTTAGTACACATGCACATACACAAAGTGTTTAGAAATCATCTCAATAGTATCTTCTTTACCCCCAAAAGAAAAGGTGTTTTGACATATAAAAACTATGCAATTTTGACGTATGCTTCTACTTTGAGCCTGTACATTGAATAATTTCATCAGACCTACATTACTTGATTGCTTAGAAGTTTCCTAATGATCTGCATGCTGTAGTAAGAACCAAAAAATCGTGAGTAGAATGGCAATGATACTGTTTTATGAGGCTATTCTAAAGTCGCTCTGATTTATATAGCTAGAAAGCTCCAAAGTCTTTGAGATTAGCCACGCTGACTGCTATTTTCTTCATACGAAAGTCATTCCTCACTCTTTACTCCCTAAACACAACAGGAGTGTAGAGCACTGCTTTAATTAAGCAGGGATTAGGTGGCATTCCCAGTCAACTGCACAGTTTGTGTTTTGCTTCATATCTAATATGGAGGATCTCATGATTTAACAGCTTAATGTATGCTCATTTCTTTATCTGGCTTCTGTGCACCCAGAATTGATTGAAATGAGCTGTCCTCTGTTATATATCTCTACAAGGGAACACTCGAATAGTGTACTCATTCATATGTTACAAAAATCACTAGTATGTTTTTGTTGTCATCAGTCATCAGGAAATACCTTATGTCAACAGGAAATATGTAGGAAGAATTTATTCATGTTTGCCTCTTAAGCAAATAATGCATTATTTTCTGAGATCATAATCATCAACAATGATGTACTTGTGAAACTTAAGACAATTCACAGAATGCTTTCATCATGAGAAAGTTCAAATTAAAGTACAAGATTGGTGAATGTGTCACCACATTAAAATCAATAATAGGTGTAAATTTAAAGCATTACTTTTCATTACTTCTGAACTGTTTTAACAAATACAGAATGTAAAAGCATTTCCAAAAGATGTACAGTGTCTTCTACCAAAATGTCTCTTTTTCAGCTCTACATGATTTGCATTAGCTAATGATAGTGCCCTGGAGTCATTAAGGACTCTGCAGTGTCTAAGATATCTCAATGATTTAAGTTATCCTTTTATTATTTATAGTAGTCGTTTGTTGCCTAAATTATGAGTAACAGATGGTGTAAACTTCTAGAAAGTATTAAGAAGTAGCTTCTCAATTTAAAATAAGGACATAGTTTACTGTTACTCTTTTCTGTATCATTAATACAGATATTTGAAGCACTCTTCAGATGGGCATTAAGTTAGACAATGTTATTAATCAGCGATACCAACTATGTCATGACTAATAAGCCATTACACTAAGGAACTTTACTTTCTACTCCAATTGAAATGTATATCTGATAAATATCTCCAATAAATTTTTATTCAAATATGAATAAAATTAAGATAATTAACTTTCAACTTATCCAGCAATAGAGACCAGTTGAGATTGTTAGGAATAATGGAAGATGCATATATTTAATTCTAATCTCTAAGGCTAAATTTATCATACTTTTCTCTCAAAGGGATATTGTAATTTTAAAACTGTAGTTTTTAATCCAGAATTTCTTCTTTCACTTGCATGTATTATTTTAGTATTAAAAAGTAAAGTATTTCACATTGCTATTGGATCTTCATGGTATTTCAGATTATAGACAACATATTGGTGAATAGCAATGTTTAGGCAGTTTTACTACAAATAATAATGTTTATTTGAAAATACATTTATGGCCTACAAAGATAGTTTTGCCATTAGGTGTCACTACATCTGAGCTGTTCCTTTGTAGTCCTACTTGAAAGTCACATGAAATATCTTTTGAAATTATCAGAAAGAAATGGCATTTAATGAGGTTTGGGAAGCTTTAAGATACAGGTGATTTTTATTTTCAAATCAGAAGAGAGAGCATCTGTCTTATTCCTGTAAGAATTTAATTGTAGGACATATCACCACCTTCTATTCTCTAGATAAATTAAATAATTAAATTTCTAGATCTGATGATGTTAGTTTTTCAAAAATTAAAAATAGAACAAATATATTCTTAAGCTAATGCTTATTTTTTGTGGAAGAATCTAATACACCAAGAAGGATACATACATGTTTAATAGTGCTGGTGTAAACAGACATTAGTGAATGGAGTTTGTTAAGCAGTTTCTTAACTCTAGTGATTCTGCTTGCCTATTTGATTTGAGTGCCCAAACTGATTGATTTTTGTAACATGAAACACACATACATGGAGGTATGAGAAAAAAATACATAGGCACAAAACCAGATATATTTTTAAATAGTGCCAACATTTGAAATTTCATATGAATAATCGTATATGTTCTCAGATAATTTGGGCCTAGTAATTATTAAGTTTTATGTATTGTGTCATTCTCCTCCACACAAGCTACTATCACTGCTGCTCCCAGAACCATAGGGTTTATGTGGTCATATAAAACCAGTGTCTATTATCACTTAGTAATTTTTCTGTTCATTTAATTTTTTAAAAGAGATAAAATCTTCCTTCTAGCATATCCTATTATAGGACTAATGGAGGATGAAATTTAGGTCAATTTTAATCTGATAAATTGGTTTAGACATTGGCAAAATCACATAATTAGAGAATGCAATACTAGGTTAAATGAATGAGCAGTTTTTCATATTGTGTTAGACCTTGCCCTGTGAAAATATTAATTAATAAACTAGTTGGGACAATGTATTACTAAAAACTCGGGGTAAAATTAAACTATCAGATGGACATCTAAAGAATAAGGGAAAATACTAAAGTAATTCTGGGATTGATTATTAAGAGGACATCTGTGGATTCAGGTCATTTAAACTAGTGAATTTTAGCATTTGGTTGTGGACACAGAGTTCAGATGAATGTGAAAAATGGGGATGTTAAGACAGTAAAAAATGTTCTAGATTAGACTTTAGAGGATTTGGGGCAAAGTAACAGTTGTATCAATAGCTAATTGAACAATATTGGGAAGTTATTTTCTTCAGTCCTCATTTTTATCAACCCTAAGATAAGATTTAGACTAATGTTAATTTAAACTCTAAAATTATATGAACTAAAATGAAGACAAATTCCTATATTTGAGGAACTGGGAGAAGAGATACAGTCAAATGTTCTTCATATAGCTATACTTAACAGCTAGGTTTGGAGTGAATTACAAAAACAAAAATACAAGGGAAAATAAATGGAGCATAAAACCTTTAGTCACTCCATTAAAGACCCCTTAAAATTTGAATTATTCATAATATATTTGTTGATGAGCTGTTCTACATGACTCCAGTATCAGATTGAGAGAGCTGGATTTGTTTTTGTTTAGATTTTATTTTGTCTAGTGTTAATACTAAGGTGTGACATTCAGGGCTACTCTCATGGTACACCCCCATAGTAGTGCTCATTAAGACTCACTGGAGAAATTAGTAGTCATCTTCTAACAAGCATGGACTTTACAGCCTTTAGAATTTAAAATCTTTAAGCATACTGGCATATTAGCATAGGTTTGGTATCACTCAAGAATGTAAAGTATACAAGAAATAGCCAGTGTTTCTTCAATGTTCTTCATAGTTTTAGATCCCTGCTTCACATGGCTTTTATCCTACTGCTGTTCAACAGATGGTTATCTGTGTAAAACTGAGGCTGGGTTGACCTATTGAAAGCTTTGAGTGAATGGAAAGAGAAGCCAAGCATGAGAAGCTAAGTACCAAAAGACCGGCCTGTATGTGTTAAACATTTTTAAATCACACTATAGGCAAGTTGTTAACAAATATTTATGCTCATGAAAAAATATCAAGTAATTAATTTTACCAAAATTACAATTCTTACATTTTTTTCTTCATCCCCAAATAATTCAAAGTACTATTGTTAAAATAAATAATATAATTTAATTGCACTTGAGTGCTTGATTTTTCGTACGTAAACTTGAAAAGGTCTTTGCTTCATTATCCAAATCACTATAATTCCAGAAATTAATATTCCTGAAATTACAGGGTAAGGTAGCCATTACTACTAACCTGCAGTATGTGTGCTAATTGGGAGAAGGTTCTTTAATTCAACAAACGTTTATTCTGAACCTACTGTCTATGAAGTACTGTTTTTAGGCCCTAGAATTAAAATGTTGAAAACATAAGCTAAGTCTTTGCATTTAAGGGACTTAACATTCTCATTGGGGAGGCAACCAGATAAAAAAATGTTGTAATGTCTTGTAATGCTTTGAAGAAAGATGAGGGAATGGCTGATGAATGAAGTATGCTGTTTTAAATAGGGTGGAGTGGTAAGACCTCTTTAAGGAGGTGATCATTACAATAGAGACTTGGCTCAAAGAAAGGAAGTAAGCCATGTAGGTATCTGATGAAAAATGATTTCAGGCAGAGGGTGTAGCAAAAGCAATGACCATGAAACAAGATACTAAAGAATCTGCTTAATTTGTTAAAGGAACATCTTGAAAATCGGTGTGGAGCAAATACGGAGTTTAGTGAGCAAAGCAGAAAGGACAAGAAAGTAAGGTCTGAGTAGCAACTAGGGAATACCGTGTATAGGGGCTTATATGTCATGACAAGGTGTCTTCTATGTATATAGGAAGCCCTCTGAAGGGTTGCAATCAAAGGCATGACATGAAATGATTTGTTCTTTGAAAGATAATCTCTGCTTGTGTGGAGTGATTAGAGTAGAAATATGAAAATTTATTTGACAGTAGTGAATTGGACTAAGTTTGTAGCTGAACTAGATGAGTAGTTGTCCGATTGTGGATGTATTTTGAAGATAAAGAAACAGGGATTGTTTGGCTGGGAGAAATCCAGGAGAGATAAAGAGGCTTCCAAGATATTTTGCCTGAGCAAGTGGGTGAAGTATGTTACTGTTAATTAAAATGGGAAGCTGGGGTAATGAGCGAGTTTTTAGGTAGAAATAAAAATTTGCAGCTATTAAATTTAATATCCCTGTTAGACATCAAATATGAGAATTTAAGTTAGTTCATTATGTGAATCTGGAATTTAGGGGGTAGTTAGGGATTTGAGCTGCACATTTGGAATACATCATTGTAGATATGGTCTTTAAAGCAATGGGAGCAGGGAAGTTCATTTAAGGAATAACTGTGGAGAGAGAAATCCAAGAGTGTGCTGTGGGACTTTGCAAAATGTAGAGGTCAGGGAGAGGGAGACAATCCAGGAAAAAGAAACATGAGTGGTCTGTGAGTTAGAAAGAAAACTAGGAGTGTGGTGTTCTGCAAGTCAAGTGAGGAAAACATTTCAAGGAGGAAATGAGAAACCCTGTCAAATTTTATGGGCTGAAACTGAGATTTGACTAAGTTTGTAAATGTTGAGGACAAAGGTGAATGATGAAAGTGCTTTTGGTAGACTGGAGGTGACAAAATACTGATTGGGGGATTCAAAGATTTAATGGGATTGAGGAACTCTATGAGTTTTGCCATAAGGTAGAATAAAACAATGGTAGGGGTGGGAATATGAGGTGAAGGGTGGGTTTTGTGTTTAAAGTTGGAAGTTGAGATACGTATGGCAAATTTTTAAAAGTTCAATTGTAAGAACATTTTCAGTAGGAGGATTTAAAAGAAAATATACCTTTTTCCCAAACGAATTGATTCCTAAGATTGGATAGCAGGTGTGTTAGAATAGCACTGTTTTACATTTTTGTTTTTGTTTTTTGTTTCTTTATTCAGTTGTTTTTTGTTTTGTAATCTTGGACCAAGTGATACTGCGTCAAAGCCACTGGAACTAGTCAGAGAAGCTTAGATGTCCTCTCTGAAATAGATTGTTAGTTGTTCTGTATTTTTGCTTCATTTAGTTTCCCAGATTAGTGCTCAAATTTAGATAGAAGTTTCTTACCTGATATTATGAGTACATTATACCTTAAAGAGTATTGATATACCATTACAAATAAAATAAACAGTCTTTTAGTAATGTATTAATTTTAAGATCATACTACATTCCTGTCTGATGAGTATTGTCAAAATACATAAAATCCTCTTGTTAAAACAGATATGTTTGAATTAATTGTAGGTTTTCTCTAAGTAAATTCTATGCATTTGATTTACTTAAAATGTCATTTTGGAAAAATTAAAAAGAATATAGTAATTTTATAAGGCAATGCATATGATTGCCACAAAGAAATTAGATAGATGAAAGAAATTCATATGATACTAATTTTCAGTGACACATTTAAATATTTCCTTTTATGGAACTTTCACTTCTATTTGTGTTATACCATGGCTGACAGATCTTTAGTCATAGGTGAAAATGAGGAAAGGAAATGCTCTAAATTTTCTAATCTCAGAATTTAGCCTTCTGAAAATGAGTTGTAGTTCTTTCATTGGTCTCCTATTAATACACGCATAAGTATGTATATTACATTGATTTTGCAGCTAAAATAAGAATATATTAAAATAAGAGTGCCAACAGCAGGTGAATTACATTTTTTCTCTGTTCCTTGTCATTTCCGGTGCTATATCCTCTACAAAAAGATTTTTCTTATGGACACAATGTACTATGAATGTCACATGGTTGTTTCTGCTTGGTTGCATACATTAATTGGTGTGTAAACATGAAATACATGACCAGTGAGCAAATAGGAGTCCTATTGTTTGGGTACAGCAATGACTGTAAAAGCAAGCTGTAATGCTGATGCTGAGGAACATAATTAATGAAATATATAACATCAAAAGATATTTTGAACTTGCTAGTTCATAACTTCCTTGGGTGGTGAAATGCAATCACTTGCAGGAAATTCCTAGTTTTTAAAATCCAAATATAAGTTGGAATGGCCACCTAAAATAGGTGAAGTGCTAGGTCTACTTAATCTTGAGATCAGTGGCAGGCCCCCCTCTCCCCACCCCCCAACCCAGCAGTACATTTTAAGATAGGCTTATTATTTAAAAAAAGAAAGTTTGTAT
The DNA here is from genome assembly GCA_032199065.1 of Smutsia gigantea. Classification (NCBI taxonomy): domain Eukaryota; kingdom Metazoa; phylum Chordata; class Mammalia; order Pholidota; family Manidae; genus Smutsia; species Smutsia gigantea. Next base: position 69,846 of record JAVSCE010000904.1, on the reverse strand, counting down.
AATACTTGAGGAGCTAAAGTAGTAGAAGAGATTCAGTCCTATTGTTCTGTTGCATGTTGCTTAAGGTGAATTAAAATCTAGAAGACTGATTCTTCTGAAAATCTCCATAGTCTGACATTAGAGAAAATTTAGTGATGTTGTGGCAATTACTATTACTCATCAATGTCCAGATTTCTTCTTTGTGGTTTTTATAAATGGTGATAACAGGAAACTAGTGAATTTTCATTTTAGATATACCAGCACCTCTCAGCATAGCCCAAAGGAAGCGTAGCCTTTATGAAAATAATGATAAATTTCTTCTTAATGAAATTGTTCTAAAAATTTTAATCCCTCATTAGTGTAGGTGGTGGCTCATGCACAGGTTTGAGAGAGATTACTCTTTGTTCATTGGTGGTGTAGTTGCAGTGGGGTTGGGACATTTTTATAATTCATTATTTTCAAACCGAGAAATCATGATCTACATCCTCATATTCCATTTGCAGAAAATACACTTTGAAGGTTACATGAAAATCATAACGTGACTTTTTTTGGATTCAACAAATGTTTATTGAGCAAGCACCTATTATGTGCTCAGTTGAGTACAAAAGTATTCACATAGGACACGTTTACCATCCTTTTGGAATTTCTAAGTGTACCTGCATTCTGAGATAATATTGCAATATTAGGAAGCTGAAGGTAAAGCAATTCAGGACTCAAAGTTGGATGACTGTGGTCTACTACAGCACCAGAGATTGTGATATTTTACTAAGTGCCATCTTTACGGTGCACTTAAGGTATCACACAGGAAACATGTATTTCAGAAAAAAAAATTGTGAATGGGATAAGGAGATTGCCTCTTACAGAAGGTCTTCATTTATAATAGAAATATCTTTACTCAGTTTTCTGATGGTTGGTCATTCACCTTGTTGTACCTATAGACTACCCCATCAATACAATCATGCCATAGTCCATGCTAAGGGAAAGTCTTTACACTTGCCTCATTTCCTCTTCTTTTTTTTTCTTTTTTTCCCTATATTTGCCAGTAGTTATATTATAAGGTCAAGTAAAGGAGGATGTAGCTTTAAGACCCAGTTATTCTGTGATTAATAAAGCTAATGAGATCCTTTTTAAATTTAATGCTATATATTAATGGTTTCTTGGTTATGGAGGAAATAAATTACATTTTCTTTATTTTCTCTTTGTTTTAAAGTTAGTAGTATACTACTCTTTCAGATTATTAATCGGTGCTTTCTTCTATATGTATAAAACACGAAAATGATAGTTTTATACTGTAGCAAACAAAAGGGGAAAATTACCTCACAGGAAAAGTGGAATTAGTTACTTTTATTTTTTGTATTGAAGTATAGTTGATATACAATATTCTGTTGGTTTAAATAAAACTACTTTTAAAAGTGGAAAACATATTTATACCGACTTTTAATTATGTAGGTATAATTGAGAAAAGGGAAAACACGGAAAATTGAAAATAACAGTTCAAAAACTGGCTAATAGTTATATTTTTCTCCACAAGAGTTCTTGTTATGGTTGATAAGCAGTCAATAAATAGCAAAACTGGCTACTCTGCTTCTTTCTTTTTATTTTTCCTGCCCATCCTTCGGTGGCAATGTTAATGAGTAGTGAAATGGCCAAAAGCAAGGAAGACAGAGCAGAGGGTTTTAGATAACTTGTAAACCGGAAAATCAGCCTCTGAATGCTTATATGCACTGGCTTGCTGAGAAGAAATAGTTTTAGTTTCTTAAAATATTGCCAAGATTCTGAAGATAGAACTTGCTCTTGGCTGCTAAGCTTGTAAAAGTTTGATGCTTCCAGGCCAAAGAGGAATACTCTGAATGACACAGGGTGGGGGCAGAATGAAGAATATTATTGGGAAGAGTGCCCTTCAGGGGTAATGCTGCTGACAGCTGGAACCCTTGTGATTACCTTAGTTCTATGTGGCATGTCTGTGGTGATTTTTTAAAAGAACATATGTGGATTTCAGCTATACTTCTTTAGGTGATTATGTATAAAATGTGCTGGATTGGCATTCCTATCAATATATGCTGTATACTGAACATCTATATTGTATATTCTTAATTGGCTTCTAATTGATGCTATATTATAGATCATAAAGAAGAATTTTAATATTAAACTTTTAAAAAGAAGTTATGAAGCACATGGTAGTGATAAAAAGTCTGACTACTGGTTATTTGAGGGGAAGAGGGGAAAAGGGAAAGTGATGTGATCAAGGAGAGGTACATCGTTTCAACATTATTAATTATGTCTTATTAAGCTGCATGGTTGTTACACAATTATGGATTTCATATATGTATTCATATATATTTGGAAGTAGTGATCTATTTTCATTGTATATGTATATATTCAAAATATAGATATATATTTATTTGTAAATAATAATTTGTCTGCTGTTGCTTGTGCCCACCACAAAATCTACTGGTTCAGTTCAGGTCCACCATGGTTAAGGAATAAGGTATGATGCCTTTTACACCCCATCCACCACATAGGGTGGCTCAGTCCCCAATCTTCTTTGGAGAGTGGGAGAGTGCTTACTTGCAATATACCTGCATCATTAAATGGCAATTCAGAAGTCTGTGTTCAAGCATGGTGCTCTCTGGAGGGATTCAACAAGGAACTCACTGTCTCTGTCATTTAGAATCTTGTCTTTGAATCTTTGATTTTGCTTTAGTATGGACATATAGTGCCCTTAAGTGTTCAAGTGAGAGGGAAAAAGGAAGGAATGTATAGAGAGAAGAACCAGGTTTATGCTATAAGAAGTAGTTTGGGATATTCCATGTTTTTAAAATTTTATAATTTGTATTTAAAATGATAAGGTATAATACCTTTGAAATTGATGTTACAGTAGCTTTAGCACCTTCTATCTCACCCTTGGGTAAGAAAGTATGAACAATTCTTTTATACAGTATCATTAGACATATGCTAAGAAGAACTTTTTCTTGATCTTACATAAATGTTATTCTTAGCTTATAGTAATTGATAATAAAGCTAATTCACCTAATTGATATTTTTATATTTTAATATTAAATGTTCTTTACTCTAAATACAAACTAAGATATTATGTGCTACAGTGATAAGCAGATAAAGAGCTTCTATTCGCTTCACGATGTGGCACTTGATTGAATTTACAGTGGCATAGTTCATTTTAATTCATTTAAGTCAGAAGGAATGAGGAGAAAAGCTTCTACAAAACAACTTTGGAGGCAGAGAAGAGGTTATTTTTTCCCTAGCTTTCTTGAGATGTAATTGACATGTAACATTGTGTGAGTTTAAGGTGTACAACTGACTTGATATATCTATATATTGCCACTGGATAGCATTGGCTAGCACACCTCGATTGTATCACATAATTACAATTTCTTTTTTGTGGTAAGAAGATTTAAGATCTACTCTTTCAGCAACATTCAAGTATATAATAATGTATTAGCTATAAGCACCATGCTGTGTATTAGATCCCCAGACTGTTATTCTTATAAAGTTTGTACCCTTTGACCAGTATCTCCAAATTTCCTCCAAACCCCAGCCTCTGGTAACCACCACTCTACTGTCTCTCTGAGTGTTACTTTTTTAGATTCCGCATATAAAGCTGTCACAGTATTTGTCTTTCTTTGACTTATTTCACTTAGCATAATACTCTCAAGTTTCATCCAATTTGTTGTAAATATCAGGATTTCTTTCCATGGCTTAATAATTCATTGTGTGTTTGTGTGTCTGTGTGCATGTCCAAACACATATATACATACCAAATCTTTATTCATTCATTCCTTGACAGTTGTTTCCATATCTTGGCTGTTGTGAATAATATGGCAATGAACGTAAGAGTGCAGATATCTCAAGATTCTGATTTCAATTCCTTTGGATGTATACCCAGATGTGGGATTGCTAAATCATATGGCAGTTCTGTTAATTTTTTGAGAAACCTCCATACTATCTTCAGTAGTGGGTATACAAATTTACATTCCCCCCAACTGTACACCAGGGTTCCCTTTTCTCCACATCCTCAGCAACACTTATCAGTGATATTTTGATAGTAGCCATTTTAACAGGTGTGAGTTGATATCTCATTGTGGTTTTGATTTGCATTTCCCTAGTGATTAGTGATGATGAGCATCCTTTCAGTATCTGTTGGCCATTTGAATGTCTTCTCTGCAAACTATTTAGTTACTTGTCCATTGTTAATTGGATTTTGTTATTGTTTGTATGTATGTATGTATGCATTTTGCTGTTGAGTTGCATGAGTTCCTTGTATATTTTGGATATTAACCCTTATCAGATGTAACATTTGCAGATATTTTCTTCCATTTGTAGTTTGTCTTTTCATTTTGTGGGTTGGTTCTGTTGTTGTGCAGAAGCTTTTTAGTTTGATGTAGTCCCTATTGTTTATTTTTGATTTTGATTTTTGTGCTTTTGATGTCATACCTGGGAAATCAATGACAAAACCAATGTTAAGGAGTTAGGAGTTTTATATTTTCTTCTAGGTGTTCTACAATTTCTTCTAGGAGTTTCAGGCTTATGTGTAAGTCTTTAAATCCATCTTGAGTTCAATTTTGTGAGTGGTGTAAAATAAGGGTCTGATTTCATTTTTCTGTGTGAATACCTAATTTTTCCAACATCATTTATTGAAAAGACTATCCCTTCCCCATTGAGTATTCTTGGCCCCTTCATCAGATATTAGTTGACCATAATTCTGGGCTCGAGATTCTGTTCCATTGATCTATATGTCTATTTTATGTTGGTACCATATTGTTTTGATTCCTATAGCTTTGTAGTATAGTTTTAAATCAGGACATGTGATGCCTCTGGCCTTGTTCTTCTTTCTCAGAATGGCTTTGACTATTCAAAGTCTTTTGTGGCTCCTTACAAATTTTATGATTTTTTCCATTTCTGTGAACAATCTATTGGAAAATTGATATGGATTACATTGAATATATAGATGGCTGTGTGTAATGTGGACTTTTTAACAATATTAATTCATCCAGTTCATGAACATGGGATATCTTTCTGTTTATTTGTACCATCTTTGTTTTCTTTCACCAAAATCTTGTAGTTTTCAGTGAACAGGTCTTTCTCCTTCATGGTTAAATTTATTCACAGGTTTTGATTCTATTGCGAATGGAGTTGTTTTCTTTATTTTTCTTTCAGCTGTTTTGCTGTTGGTGTATAGAAATGTAACTGTTTTATATATGCTGATTTATTGAATTTGTTGATTAGTTCTAGCAATTTTGGGGGAGATTCTTTAGCATTTTCTATATATAAGATCATATTTTCTGCAAAACAATTTTACTTCTTCCTTTCCTATTTTGATGCCTTTTATTTCTTTTTTATGTTTCATTGCACTGGCTAGGACTTCTAGTACTATGTTGAATAGCAGTGGTGAGAGTGGGCACCCTTATTTTGTTCCCAATCTTAGGCAGTAAGCTTTCAACCCTTTCACCATTGAGTATGATGTTCTCTGTGGGTCTGTCATATATAGCCTTTATTGTGTTAAGGTATGTTTTTTCTATACTCAATTTGTTGAGGGCTTTTTTTTTAATTATGAAAAGAAAGTATGTTTTGTCAAATTATATTTCAGAAGAGACTATTTTAAAATCTTGGGTCACCCAGGCTGATGGCCTCAGGATTAGCAGGGGAGATGCCCAGGCCAGCTATTAGCTTCTTGAGGTTGATAAATTACCTAGAAGCTACCCCTTGGGAAATGGTTATATTTATTTTTTGGTGCTGTTAAGGTTGTATTTCTTGGCTTCCCTGCCTGGACAAAGTTGAGAAACAATAATACTGGCATGCAAGAGGGAAACCCATGTTAAGGGACTCAAAGACAACATTTTATATCTTTTTGAATTTCAAGGACTATCACACCCTAGAAAACAAAGGAGAGTTAGGAAGTATTACATTGATTGTTATATCCCCATATGTGCTTTCAAAACCTTAGTTCCTCAATTTTAATTGGGATCAATACCAGTATCTCCCACTTTGGCTGGGTCATTTTGAGGCTGAAAAACCGTTACTTGTATAAATGTGTTTATTTAATTGCAAAATTGCAAAATACATTGTGAATATAAGAAGTGAAATATTGGAATGCTACTTCTGTGTTGCTGGTTTTCAAATATGCCCAGATTAACCTTTAGGGATTAGAAAACTGATGTTAGAATTCACATCAGTTTTCTGTTCTTCAGTAAAGTATAATGAATTATAGTTACCTTCCTTCTCCAAAAAACTTGAGACTCAACTATTTTCATTTTGAATGAAAAAAAAAACCTGTCGCTAGTATAGGTTCTTTTATAAATTGGCTTACATCAAGAAAAAGAAGTTTGTTCACCACTGTCATGAGAAAGCAATATTTGGCAGGGACACATTGTGGCCAAAGCCATGGTGTTATGAAGTAATCTGGCAGAAGAGGGAAATGGCAAGTAATTCCATTTGGAAGAAATGCAAGTTACAATGGGTGATATGACAAGAGAGGAGACTAGAAGTTAGGAAGATCCCTATGAGATCTATAAGAATTCTCCAAATAATTTAGGCTAACAGATGCCCAGCTTTGTGTTTATAAGATCTTTATAATGGAGACCAGTAAGAAGACCTAGATGTGTGTTGGTGAAGGGCTGTGCCAGGCAAATGGGAATGGAGAAGAGAATTTGCTTAGGGGGGCAGCTAAAGAGTTTGGATCCATTGTCCTGGTCATTCTTTAGAAGTGGGAGTAAAAGAGGAAAATCAGTATCATTCTTGAGTACAGTTTTGAGAGACTGTGTGGATGTGGATGTTATTCATCAACATAAGAAACAGAGAAAGAGTAGAGAAATTGATTTGAGAAAGAATAGAGAAACTGATTTGAGTTTGAACTCAAATTTATTTCAGCATGACTGTTCAGTGTCATATCCCAGAGAGCAGCTTCGCAATAATCCCCTTCCCAAGTCAGATGGAGAAAAGGTCGTTCTCCAAATTGATCAGTCCCATTTTGATCTAAAAAAGGAAACCAGTGTTTTTCTGGTCATTCTTTCCTAACTTTTCCCTCAGATCCAATGCTAATAGTGTAATTTCCTATTTAAAATGTGAGCCATTTAAAATATTTTTGAACTACAATTCAGAAAATAGTAATTTTACAGCAGCAAAAGCCTTATGATATTTTGTTCCTGTTTGTGCTTACTTATCAGTTCAGGATGATTAATTCTAATTATTATTGACCTTTTAAAATGTTAATATGAGTTCCAAAGTTTGGGGCTAATATTAAGAGACCAGTGCTGTTAATGTATTTGATATCCATTTCTAATCAAAACAAATTTAAAATAGAAATGATCTTTGATAAAATTATAGGTTATCAAAGGTAAAATAAAAATATAAAAATTTCTTCTTCATGATTGCTTTCCTAGTTTCATATTGCAGGTAGAATTCTCATATCTAAATCAATAGAAATACATGGAAGGGTAAACGTATTTCCATACAATTTTGTATTGTTTAGTTACATGTTATCTGCAAATATAATTAGCTGAAGGGGAAGAAAAGTGTACTGCTTGGCTGCAGACACAAAGCCTGAAATAGGACACAGGTCCTATTTAGAACATGTGAAAGGAATCTTGTTGGGGCTTCAGGCTTCATTTTTTAGTGTCTCAGAAGAATCTACTTCATAGTTAATGATCTGTGTTCTCACATATGAAATGTTTGCAAACACTGATCTGCAATCAGAAGCATGGGAAAACAGAGGCAGTATGCCTGCATGTGTGTGAAAATGTTGGTTGAACTGAGGAGTAGTGTAACTCCAGGGGAAAAATATGTTCCCAGCCTGAAGCAAATTACCTTTGAAGCTGAAATCAGTCAAACAGAGAAATGAAGTGGGAGAAATCCATTTATTCCTTACAAGCAGTCGTCCACTTCTGCTCACCTGTGTCTCTTGCAACCCGGCTGAAGAAAGGGACCCTACCCAACCTCTCCAGTCCAAATATGCCCTTGCTCCCCCTTGTAATTACCTTATTGACATGAAGATGGACTACTTCTCTCCACCCCTTGGAAACACCTACTGATATGGAGATGCACTAAGGCTAGGTGAGAGATTCTGGAAATATTGCAGATTCACGGCTCCAGAAATCTCACCTAACAATCTACTCACTCCCTATCTTCCACAGTGGTCCCTGTACAAGAAAACTGGAGCACTGTTATCAGACTAATAACCTACAATAGAAACAGCAATAACATCATGATAATCCTCAAGCTGGAGGATTCAGCTAAATTCAAAGTCCTATGCAGATTTAGTCTATGTCTCACCCATTCCACAGGCAGTCAGTAGTTGAATAGGTAGGGAGTTCAGAGCAATCATCACATGGCACCTGCAACCAGTGGACAGGTCCGGGCCACAGGGACTGTAGAAGAAAATAACCTTGGGACTGTAGAAGAAAATAACCTTAAGGGTGATAAGATATATATTTTAATGACACGAGCATAGGCAAATCTTGTCCATCAGGTAGGATGCATGCAAGAGAGTTGTCCTATGATAGGACAGTGGTATGAATGGGATCTTGTCCTGGTCTAGTATACTAGACCTTCACCCCATCTCTGTGGGAGTTACCACTGGGTCAATATAAAGGGCTATGGGATGTCCATGCACTAGCCATAAAGATAAAACAAAACTTCCCCATAAGATGCTCTTACCTCCCAAACATTTTGGGTACACTACAGTGATCTCTGGGGGCCACTCTGCTGTTACTTCAGGAACACACAGGAGGACAGTTTACAGACCTTTTATCCAAGGTGCCAGAAGGGCCAGCCATCGCTGGTCCATGTGTTGAAATGTCCAGGGCCACATCCACTCAACAGAGTCTCCAGGGTTTAATGCAGCTGGGGCTGGCAGCAGGATGTTGCTCTGCTGGCCATATCTTTGCTTCAATAACTCCTCTTTGGTTTGCACATACACTTGTATAGGTGAGGCAGCAATGTGTGTTAGCATGTCCTTGGGGCTCAAGGCTCCTTTTTAGGGCTTCTCATTCAAAGGCTATAGTACTATCCATAAGCAAACTGACTAGTGCTGTAGACTATTGGTGTCTGACTTCAGGCCAGATTTCAACAAACCATTGTATCTCTCTATCATGCCTGCCCCGTTAAGGTTATATGGTACATGAAACTTCCACTTTATTCCAAATTGCTGCACCTATTCTTGTAAATCATGTCCAGTAAAGTGGGTGCCTTAATTGCTCTCAATCACCAGTGGCCAGCTATAGGCTGCAAAGATATGCTCTAGACCCCTTTTGGTCATTTGCTGATTTCCATGACATGCAGGAAAAGCAACCACCAGTCCAGTAGCTGTGTCCACACAAGTCATGGCATACCAATATCCTTCTGATAGGGGCAAAGGTCCAATATAGTCTATCTGCCACCTGACAAGGGGTATTGGCTCCTTTACTATTGTCCCATGTTGCTGCAGGACTTGGTGTAAGTCCCTCTGAGAGCATACAAGGCACTCCTCCTGGGCTCTGCTGACTTCTTCAAAGGTTAACGGCAAGCCCCAGTGATGGGCTACAGCCCACATTGTCTTTTGCCCTGTGTGCAACAATGCTGAAGTAACCATTAGGCTACATCAGAGGTAGGCTTTCCTCTTAGCCAACATACCTGGGCCAAGGTGTCTGCTTCATCATTCCCTGGGGATGCCAAAGGCAAATGGCTAGTCACATGATATACAGTAACAGTCTTAGTCTGACCAGAGGCCCATAGGTCTTGCCACAACTCTTGCCCCCAAAGGGTCTGGGACCAAACTATCCAGTTGGCATGGTACCATGCCACTATATGGTATAGGTCAAACCCTGATAGATGGCCCAGCTAGGAGTACAGACAACTATAGGGGAGGGCTTCTGGGTGATCACGAGCCATATGTCCCACAACTCAGCCCATTGGCTGCCCTACCTCTCCTCTATCCATAATGTTTCAGTCTTAGGCTGGAGTGCCACAGCCCTCCACTTCAGGGGCTGTCCATGACTGGAGCAATCTGTATACCAAGCATCTTCAGGTACAGAGGCTTTTCCCTCTTGATAAGGACTCTTGGCTACCAATAGCTCAAAAGCAAGTCCTTCCTGCTTTCCACTGGTGTAAGTCACTGGCTCCAATAAGCATTGGAGTTCTCCACTTAAGGGGCTTGTAGAGAGGTGCTACACTGCTGTAAATATGTGCCCCATTTGGTCAGTGTGGACATCTATGCCACGCCACTCCATGGTCTTTGGGTCCAGTCTTACACCCAGCCCGCGATGGGATAGGTGGAGTTGGTTGGAGCTGTTATAGTGAATCGCTCTGTAGCCAGCAAGGCATGGTACACAGAAGCCAGTTGCTTCTCTATCAAGGTGTACCGGACCTCTGCTCCATTCCATAGTTTTGACCAGAATCCAATAGGTTGGCGTGTTCATTCAAGCCACTGCAAAAGGCCCCATCCATAACTATCTTAGGGTACATTATTACACTCAAGGCCTGTACGGCCTTGACTGCTTACTTAGCAGAAGTAAAAGCAGAGCTACAGGTGGGTGCTTATCATGTTTCGTCCCAGTCTCACCTGATGCGCTTTCATACCAACCAGTATAAGGGCTTCAGAATTTGTGACAAGAGTGGGATAAAGACCCAAAAGACCCAAAAATTCTTGTAAGACTGCCACAGTAGTGGGGGTAGGGAAAGCCTGGACCTTGTCTATGACTGCTTCAGGAATAACTTCAGTTTTACCTGACCAGACAACCCCCAAGAACTTTACAGACAAAGCAGGTCCCTGAACCTTGGTGCTGTTCACAGCCCATCTTTTTTCCTGTAGATGTTACAACAGTCTAGGAACTGCTCCTTCTAAGTCTGCAAGAGAATCAGATGTGAGCATTATACCATCAGTGTAGTGATACAGCTGATTCATTTGCAGTTTCTTCCATGTGGCCATGTTCTGGACTACACGTCCCTGACAAATGGTGGAACTGTGGAGGTGTCCCTGCAGAAGAACAGTGAGTGTCCACTGCCAGCCTTCCCATGTGAAGACAAACTGTCCTGACTTTCCTGTGCTATGTCAATACAGAAGAAAGTATTAGAAGGTCCCCAATGTAATGATACATCCCTAGTTCATGACTGAGTGTGTCCATAAGTGCTACTACAGAGGGGAAAGCAGCTTGCAAAGGGGATGTGACTTTGTTCAATTCCCTGTAGTCCATGGTCATACACCAGGAGCCATCTGGCTTTTTTACTGGCCCCACTGGGGAATTAAAAGGACTATGAGTGGGCTTTATGATGTCCACCTTCTCCAACTCCTGTAGAGTTTCTCCAGTTTCCGTCTGTCCCAACCCCCAGGTGCTTTATTTTGCTCAGTATTTTTCACTCACCAAGGTATAGGCAGGGCTTTCTTCACTCTAACTGCCTTACCCCCATAGCCATCCATCACAGCTGGGGCATGGGAAAACACACAGGGTTGCCATAAGTCAGAGGACATTCAGCTCCTGTGTGCACCAGCACCAGGACATGTTGTACATTCACAGGGGACCAATGAATTGCTAATTCTACATGGGGCCTTCAATCCCCACCGTGACCTAGAAGGTGGGGGCCTTGACCCTCCTCAGTCAGACTGGCACACCCAATAGTCCTCCTGTGGGGGTGAGGATCCAGGCTGAGTCTGAGTACTATTCCCCAGGAAATCTTACAGGGACACAGGCTGGATATGGGGCTTTGACTCCAGATTCCGTGACCCAAACCTCAGTGGCTGGAACTGCTACTCTGTCTTTAACTTATGCCACAGTTGTAACAAGATCCTCTTGGGCTTTCCATCAAGTTTTTCTTTCAGTACCACTTTAACAAAGCAACCCACATCTGGGTGCTCGAGACATTTATGGGTTCCTTTGCACCTCTCCTTTCAGTCGTAGCCCATATTTCCTTCTGTGCTCTTATTGTTTCAGCCTCCCCCAGATCTGCTATAGTACAAGCAGCATCACTTATGGGTTGCCCTATGTGGGGAGCAAGAATAGTCATTAGGGACCCAAAAAGAGATGGGGGAGCTGTATGGAGCACCAGATTTCTCATTCCTATGGTGAGCATCTCCTCATCGGGGCCCTGGGGGGTCCACATTATAGATGATATTTTTCATGCCCAACTCCTGTAACACTTGCTGGAGCTCTGCATACATTTTCTAGCTAGTGAGTAAGTATGGCAAATCACCCTGATTAGGCCAAACTGCCCTGATGGCTACTGTCAGCCAATCCAGACGTGCCTGATTCCCTGAGGTGTGATATGCACTTCAAAGCTGCTGCCCAAAGGAAGGGTGAGTTGTCAGGGAAGCCAGTCTACCCATTTCAGAACCCAACATAAAAGTGTTTTCCCCCCCATATCCCAGAGACACAAAACCCATGTAGGCAGAGATTTCCACGGCTTCTGCTGAAACCGGACGCTTATATCCACCAGCTCATCCTGGGTATAGAGGTGGAGCATAATGTGCTCCACAACCTGTGGAAGGGGCTGCTCCTCCCCCTGAGGAGCCTGTGATTGTTGTGTTTTTATTTTCTTAATTACAACCCGGTGGGCCTTTAATACAGGAGAGGCTGGTGCCTCGGGTGGTGGCCTCAGTAACAGTTCAGCATTGGCCCCACCCCCTCATCCTCACCTGATGTCTCCTCTACCATCCCCAGGGCTGAAGGCACTGCTCTTTCCTCCACCTCTCCCATGGCCTCCTGCAACACAGTTTCTCCTGCTGCCTCTTCCCTTGCTGCTAATGTATCTTCCAAGAGCAGGACCCATCTTCTCAATAACTCTCTCTTTCTTAAGGGTATCACATAAGTCATCGCCTAGCTCCTCCAAGTGATGCCGAAGTGTGTCTCTCTCCTGCTGAAATGTCTCTCTCCCCTCAATAATGCTTTCCACTGTCTCAAGAAACAAACATCCCACAATCAGTGCTGCTACACGGCCACTCAGGGCCTCTAAGCAGTCTACTGTCTAACAGAGGGCTAATTCTACAGCTTCCAGTGTCTCCACCTCTCCCCAATTCTTGGGAAGGGCCCACCCATCCAGGTAGTACTTTATCTTAGACCAGTTTCCCACTAGGGGCTCCCCAAGTGGAAGTCCCACAGATAGGGTTCCAGGGTGAAGCCACCCTCTACCACTGCCAGAGGTAAGGGTGAGTCATCACCCCCCACTGCAGGAGCCTTGGGGCCTCCCCACAATCCACAGGAAGGGTTCTGGGCATCTCCCCACCATCTCTAGGGGCAGCCCACCCAAGAGTCACACCCATGAAACCAGATTTAGGGTTCTGAGGTCCTGCCAACTATCTCCAGGTGTAACTTGAGGGGAAAATATGTTCCCAGTCTGGGGCAAATTACTTTTGAAGCCAAAATCAGTCAAAAGGAGAAATAAAGTGGGATAAACCTGTTTATTGACTGCAAGCAGTCTGTTTGCAACCCAGGCACAAAAGGGACACCACCCAACCTCTCCAGTCTAGATATGCCCTAGTTCCCCCTTGTAAATCACCTGTCGATATGGATATGGGCTACTTCTTTCCAACCCTTGGAAACACCTTTTGATATGAAGATGCACTAAGGCCAGGCTAGAAATTCTGAAAATACTGCAATTTTACCCATAAGTAGAATCCAGTGGATCCAGGTAAGTCAGTCCTGTTTCATCCTCTGTGTATCTTTTTTAGAGTCTAACTAACTGTTCAGCCTATTTATAATATATTGTGCCAATGCAAACTGTAAAAACAGTTTAGATATGATATTATTAAGTTCATAATAATTTTGAACTTAATTTAATTAATCTGTCTTGTTGTCTTGTTCTTTTTGTTCTTACTAAGCTGTTCCATTTTAAGAGAGCCAAGGAAGGAAATTGAGTGTTGGGGAGATGATTCCAATTCTGTCTTGCTCTCAAACTCTCTAATTGGTTTTAGAGTAGATTAAAAATAAGAAATATACAGTCAGTGAAGGATAACTTGAGTGAGTTGAGTTAGTTAAAAAAATCAGAGCTGCACATAGTACTAAAACTAGCACTGGATTTGTGTCAGAGTTATATATTCAAACCTTGCCTTGATCACATTGCCATTCATAGCTGTGAAGTTTTTTGATAAATAATGAAACTCTGAAAGTCTCACGTTGACTTGCTTTTGCTTCTTCACCTCATCTGTTGCAGGGGTAAACTGTAGAATAATTTAAAACATGGACTTGTGCACTATGGAAATAGTATTCATACTTCAGGAGACTGACCTTGTAATTTAAGTAACTGCCAATAAGGGTGCTGGGTCTGGGTCATGTATAAGTAAATTAATGTCACTCCTGAGATCAGATAGGACTCTCTTTATCTTCTCTTCCTGAAACATTCATTCAGATTTACAGCTATGGCTTTTTTACAACATACAAATCAAAGTTGAAAGTCCATAATAAAGTAACTGATTTTAAGGTTATTCCTTCCAAGATGCTCTTTCACTCTATATTTACATGAAATAGATGGCTACAATGTTATTTGTTATGACTGGTACTAATATTTAGCTATGCTTCATGGCCACACCCTTTAATTTGAAATAGGGGGCTCTTACAATGTATTATTCAAACTAGGATGTTTTTGAATGAGTGATACTATTAAGGTTTCTGCTGGGGTGAAAGGGACAGCTGGAGGCAAACAGGAACAAGACAGCACTCTGATTTCAAAATCTTGCAGGCATGTGATTAGCTTGCAGTTTGGTCCATCCCCAAAGGACCTCTAGGCATGTTCTCTTTCAATAGGCAGTGATTGTGTCTTAGCAACAGGTTGTTCCTTCCACTTATCCAGGCTTTATATGTTGATTAAAGAAATTGACAGGTTTTTCTTGTTACTAGTTGGAGTACTTTTCTTCACAGTTAGTAGAAAAGAGGAAAAATTGCTGACTATAGTTTGTCTTTGTTGAGACAAACATACTTAACTGATTTTTAAAATCAGAAATTAGTATTTGTAATCATTTCCTTTGTTCTTTGACATCCTTTCTCCCTACCTACAATTTGGGGCTGCTACGAGCAGAACTCTATTGGATATTGGCAATTGCATCAATTGTACCCCTGGAACTAAATAAATGACATGTATTCTCACATGGAATGGCTTGTTCTAAGAAATATAGACCGTTTACAACAAAGGTTTAAATTTGCTTCACTTTTGTACCCTAAAGGGGGAAACTATCAAGTAAATAAGTTTTGACAATTTTTATTTTTTATAGAAACATATAAATTAAAAAATACTACAAATAAGGGGAGGATAGCCTTGATAGTTAAAAACAACTTTTTTTTCTTAAAGAGTATAAATTTACAATGTTTTGTGATTTTGAGTTAATTATACTGTAACTACTGTGTTATCTAATTGATTCAACCTCTACAAACATCTCTCTGGGAAGTGTGCATTTCTTCAATTTAATGTAAAGACATTAGATTCTCTTACCCTTCCTTTCTTTTCTCTCTGTTACAAAGTCTGGATTTACCTCAAGAAATGATCAGGTGATGAGCTGTTTTGGCCTCTATCCTCACACTCCTGCTCTTTCCTTGATACCTGAGCTCATATATACTTTATCTCCTTTTCATTACTACTGGCACCCCAGTTACTACTTTCTGTGTTTTTCAAATGTGGAACTGGATTTGAGAGCATCCTCACACTGTGTTCCAGAGAAGATTGCAGCTTCCCCCTTTCTTTATCTGTGATTTTTAGACTTGGGCAGACCCTGCTCCTTAGGTCATCTTCTCTGTAGAGATTATGTAATAATAGACTCTTACACTTGGGAGGAATAATATTGGAGATTGTCTGTAGTCTAGAGTCCTTCTGTTGCTGATAAGCAAATTGAGAGGTTAAGTGACTTGAATGCTGTTTAGATAGGAATTTTTGAGTAGTCTATTGAGCATAATTTTTACTAAAAAAAAAGTAATTATGTTCACATTATCAAAGAAGTATTAATGTGGGCTATTGGCCAGGAGATGGAAATAGCCCAATTATGTAGAATTGGATAATTGTTTCATTAACATAGGGTCCATTTTACCTGTGTTCTACTGCATTTCTGTGCAGTACTATAATTTGGCAAGTTTCTTTGAAGCCTGCAGATACAATGTTAGAGGCAGTTAAGCTAGTTGTTGGGGACCTCTTCCCACAAGCTGCTAGGATCAGTAAGTATATACACAATCTTTTAGCAACTTCTTCAATAATTTAGAGCCCAGCAGTCTAGCCCAGATCTAAATGCTTTCCCTCAGACAACACTCATGACTCCTTTCCTTGTTCTCTCTTTCCTATCCCTTCCTTTCCCCCCAAACTCAGGTTGGAATTAATTTCTTCTAAGATTTACCAAAGTTAATTATGTCTCTATAGAAACAGTCACTGTGAACATATTTTAATTGCTTGAAAATATGCCATTTCCCTTCAGGTTTTAGCACACATGGACAATTTATTTCAACGTTTTCAACCTTAGTGTTTTAATATGTAACATGTACATATAACTATCTATCCTGATGGAACAAATGAAAAGTAAGTAAATTAGAAACAATAAAATAGTGACTGGCACGGAATGTTTTCAGCAGCTATTAGTTTGCTTTTCCCTTTCTTCCCTGCTTTCCCTCAAAATTTCATAGTTTAAATAATTACATTTTATTTCTGTGTGTTTTTTTCATATTTGCCAAATATCTTGAAGCTAGAGTTAATTGATTTTTATAATTATGTCAAGTGAAGAGGAAAACTGTCTCCGAAAATACGGGTTATTTGTATTCTCATTTTCAAACTCGAAGAGATTAGCTATTTGTTTAATGTGACAGCAAACATCTCAAATAGTCCTATGAATCTTTTTCATCCTATTTCTTTTTTGCTTCAGAACTTTCATAAAATAGATGTTTTTTCTAGTTACTTATAAGCTCATAATCTCTCTGCTTCCTGGATCCATTTTGAGACATAACCCTTCTTTAGTTTATTTTTCAAATCCATCTAACTTTATACTTTGTGTGTACTTAAAGTCATAATATCTTCAACTTGTATTATGTTTTGATTTTTAATGTCCACATAATAATTACTTAATTACCTCCAAATTTTATTTAAAAATTATCTACTTTTCTAAGCATGTCAATATATGCTATACTGAAATGATTCTTTCTCATGTCCCCTGTTGACATAAAAAAATTCTGTGGGGAAAAATTGTGTTTTGCTGAGAAAATAAAGGGAGAGAGAAGTCACAGTGATTTTTATCAGCATTTAATTCTCTTGGCAGTTTTACACATCAGTACTGATGTACTAATTGTTCTTTTTTCAGTTAAACTAGACTTGTCTTCCAGAATTGAGCTACTAATATAATTTTAATCAATAGAACTAGCTCCACAGGTTTATAACTGACTAAGGGTCAGTAAATTATTTGGGCATTTGAAGCCAAATCAGCACATTTTACATGGAATCCTGAATGTCAAGTCCACAATTTAATTTTAATTTAAAGGTGCCTTAATGAAAAAGGACTTTTATTGTACTGTATACTTAGAATTACCATTACTCAAAATAAAATACAGCTGAAGTGCCTCTGTAGTGTCCAGAGGGATCATTGAACTAGTTTGCCCACCTTTGGATGCCACAACCATAAGTGAAATAGATATAGTCTTCTTAGTTCCTCTTACCTCTCTGTGAAAATACCCAGAGGATATTATAGAAGATAACAAAGTGATTTAGTGAAAATGACTAAATCCTTTCTCTGTAATGAATATAATTTATAACCTGTTATTCATAATCATACATAAGAACCAGTAATTAGAGTGATATTTATTTAGACTTGTGATATGCTAATTATTGTTGCAAGTCCTTTGTAAGTATTATCTCATTTAATTTTCACACTAACCCTAATAATGTGGGTACCATCATCATTCCCTTTTTGCAAATGTGATTAAGGGCAGTTTAGTGGTGCTCTATAATTTGCCAAACTTCATTCAGCCACGTAACATAAATAATAGGATCTGACACCTGTCATTTCTTCCCTTAACTTGTGTCTAGAGAATAGTTTCTACTAGGTTTCTGTCTGTTCCATACATCTCATGCTCTTTTTTATCTGGCAGTCACTTTGCCAACAGGAAACCAAATTCTCTCTTAGGAGTCCTCTCTCATATTCTCCATGCTTCGCTCACCACATTCTAATGTTATTGTAGACTGGACATTCATATCAGCTTGAAAGGAAAAAAAATCATGAAATGTCTCACCTAGTGAATTTTCACTAAAAAAAAATCAATCCTAGTTTTTGTTGGTGCTTTACAAATGGCTATTCTATTATTTATGGGTTTTTTTTGAGTCATAGTATCAATGATTAATAAAAGATCGCTAATAGGCTCAGTGTCTACATGTTTAAGTATCTGTTCACTTGTCTCTTGTTGGTTATCAGTGCATTATACAAATACTTGAAGCTGATAAGAGTCTTCATTTCACATTATTTCTAGAAAATTAAATATCTGTGTTTAGCCATATTCCTGCCTATAATTCTAGAATTCTTGTGCCCTCTCAATCCCTGGTCCCACCAAGAAAAAACTCACTGAGATCCTCATTTTGGAGTAGATCGATAAACCAGACATAGATCACATTTACTCTTTTATTTTCTTTTCCCACTGAGAGGTAGGAGTGGTTACTTAACCATGATTGGCCAGATTTTAGGTTAAGTCAGCCAGGTCCTACATAAAACATTTTTACCAACATTCTTCCCTTATGAAAAACAAATTGATTTAATTTAATTAAATTATGTCACAGAAATGACATTGCAACTGTTTCACTTTCACATTTCAAAAAATGAAATATTTAGATGCTATATTTTAATATTTCTTTCCTGAAACTTTGTTTTGCTATAATCCAGCAGACATTTTAAACATTCTTTCTGAATGTGTATTCTTTTGCTGCCCCTTTCATGTGTGGAATAGAAAGCAATTAAAAGAAAATTGTACAAAATGCCAAAAGATGGACACAATGCATTACTTACAAGTCATTTTTATATTTGGTAGGATGATGCACTGTTTTAAGGTAAGGGCCATCAGGGAAGGAAAAAGGGGAAAAGAAAAGGTTACTTTTGCCAATATATTTAAAATATGCTTCTTATATATGTTAATATATAAAGTGATAAATTTGTATCGACTTGAAAAGAAGCTGTAGAGACAGGGAGAAATGTCAAATGTCAAATAAGAAGAAAACAAATAATACACAAATTGAAGAGGAAGAATGACTTTATGGAAGCTGCATGTGGTCCAGATCTCTGCTGGAACAGGAAAAGGACTGCATCCTGTTCCATGTTAAATGTTCTACTCTGTAGGACCCTGTTGCAGGGAAAGGGTGCGAGAGAGTGACTGATAGGTCAGTTCAGCTAATGTCAGCCAGATATGTGACTGTCACTCAGTAGGACAGAGATTTGCTGAATGAAACTTTTTGAAGTTCAGCCAGGAAGGTTGAAAGTAAATATCCAGAAGAAATAATAGCATAATCCACTTATGTTCATTAGGAAAATGATGATAATTTGTTTCTGTTATATGTGGTTACACTCCTACTATATTTGCTTTAACCTCAAGTTATCATGCCAAAGACACTGGTTCATTTTCACCAGAAAGGATGGATTAAATACTAAACTTATTATAGCATTAAACTTGAACTTTTCCTTCATTTGACCTTGAGTTTTCTTGTTTTGAAAGGTAATTTTATGCTAATGGTTACAAAGAACATACTAAAATGCAACCTGAGAAAAATCATTGTTATAGGCAATTAAAGGCAACATTATATTTTCTGGATGATGAGAATAAATCTTAAGCAAAAGTGCATTTAAAAAAGGAAAATTTTTCAAATGTGCTTTTCTATCTCCTATAGGCAAAGGCTAGGTAATACCTGCTGGAAGGTGTTCTTCTTTTAATATTAATTTGTGGTTTTCAGGTTTTGTCTTTATGCCCTTGCTAGCTATTCTTTAATTATTTGTATTTGAAGAAGAAAAAAGGCAACTGGACTTGAGGCTGGAATGTCACTATATTACATTATTCTTAAAGAATTCATTCTCTAGAGGTTTCTAATCCTGGCCAGAAGTTTTCTTTGTGTATGTAGATGTGTATCCTGGATAACAGTCATCTTTCTCATGTCTACATTTTACCATTCAAGATTGTAAGCCCTAAATGATTAACATCCAAGAACAACAGTTCTAAATGCTAAGTATCACAAATGAATCAGAACCTAAAATCCCAAATGCTTTTTCCTGTAGGCTGTGGTTATCTCTAAAGCTGATAGTACAGAGTTGTGCCTCCTGGCTTCTTTCTAAGCCCTCTCTATGTAAACCTAGGCATTTAATAGAGAGGCGAAGAAGAAAAAAAGGTGCCATCTACACACTTATTTTACTCTTCCACTATCATTCTGAATTGCACTGACATAATTCAACAATATTCATATTTTTCCCAGGAATCTTATTCTATTTTATATATTCTTATTGTATTATATACATATATCTAGTGTCCTGTTGGTTATCTGAAAGGTAAAATTGGTAGGTAAATTTATTATGTGCTTTTTTTCTCATTAAAATAAATCCCATGCTATCTACTACTAGGAGGCTCAAATAAAAAATCACAAAGCATAGTAATATCTATTATTCTTTCAATGTTCATTACATTTTTGTGGAATACCTAAATATACCAGGTACCCTTTAATGCCCCGTGTATAGAATGATGGATAAAACAGGGGAAAAAAATGAAAAGCCTAGTCTTCCTGAAGCTTACTTCTAAAATGGGAGTTAGGCAAAAAAGAAATAATGAACATATGGAGTGGTATGAAGAAAAAGCAGAGTGGGGGTTAGAAAATGATGGAGGATAAAAATTTAGAATGGCAGGTAAGTGACATCATCTCTGAGGATATAACATGGAGCAGAGACTAAAATGACGTTATTATCTAGTGATAGAATATTCTAGACGTGGGGAGGGGAAGGAAGGGATAAGAGAGGAAGCAGAGAAACATGCTTGGCATGTTCAGGGACTGGTGAGGATGTTAGTGTAGTGAATATGGTAGAAGAATATTTCCAGGAGGAAGAGAAAGATTAATTGCTTATCCCATTGGGAATTACACACACCATGATAATGGTATCATAGAATCTCAGTGTCATTTAAAATGTTTATTTATTTTTTAATGGGAAGATATGCTCCAAGCTTCATTTTGCTGTCAGAAACCTCTTTGACCACTTTCACAACATGACACGGCATCCCCTTAATCTACGGCAGCACTTGCTGATTTGGAACTTCCCCACTGTCTGCCTCACATCAATGCACCATGGTTCTTGTAATTTTAGAATTGTTTGTATCAACAGAGAATAGATTTTGCAGTATAGAGCTTTTTATGTGATCCAGAACTAAGGCTAAAGTGTGTGGAGATTGAGTAGGGACCTTAGAGCTAGGAATTAAGGGTATTGGCTCCGAGTCCCTCTTCAGAGGTGGTTTTCCCATTTGAAGTACTTCCTTGGCAACAGTAATCAGAGAACTTTCCAAGGTTTGGATGGCTGGTTTCAGCAGTAGTAACTTCTCTACAAATGTGTGTCACCTTACATTGAACATTCACAAGACTCAGATTACAGATTACTTTTGTTAGTTGGATAGATTATACCATTTGGCAATATTAATAGTAGAGTTCAAGAATTCTCCTTCCACCCCCTTCTGTCTAACAAAGAACTCTTAGACAACTTTTTATTTATAGAGGCAGTATTTGCAAATGTCTCATTTTTTTTTCTGATTTAACCCAAAAGGATTCTTTTTGTAGTGTCTATAGACAGAATACCCCCCCACCCCCATACTGGATATTTAATGATTCTTCACAAAAGAAATAATATAAACTTGGGTTTAATTTGAAATCTGGGAATTCAGAAGGGAGACTTGCTAACACTAGGCTTTGCAGAATGGAAAACAGCAATAGGATATGTAAAGTGCAGTTGAGTATTGAATTGAAATGAGTGTGAATAGAGAGTGGAGCAGAAATGCTACCAAGATGCACACATTTCAGTGGAGCTAATTGTTGTTAGTCCTTAAAAGTGGAGGCTGCTGACAGGCTACTTTGAAGCTGTCAGAAATGTTGCACTTCGCCTATGAATTATAGTTGAAATCATAAGTCTTACCAAAAAAAATTTCTAGCTAAAAAATAAAAAGTAATGGTGGTATGGAGAAATTCTGAGTTTTTTTTCAAGCTCATCTTCTCAAATATATATAAAAATTATGCCAATCAGGATATTTACATTTCTAGAAAAATGAAGTATACGTTAACTGTATGTATGCATGGAAACTCCTCTCACTCATCAAGATTCATTTCACAAATCTTTTTGAGCAATTAGTACTCTATCTATGGCCCTGTATTACTACTCACTGTGAAGATGCTTCACAAAATCAAATTGTAGGGTTTGTCCTCAACTTACAGTACATGGGAGTCTGAGATATGTATAAGGAATTATTGTCAGGTACAATCCACAAAGTTTCAGTGTTATCCCAAATGACGTGTCAGACTGACTTCCTATTTTATGAAGAAGTATTTTTTAAAAGTATGGTTAAAGTTTATTAATTTCTAACACAAACCATTTATTGCTTTTTGAAAATAGAAAAATAAGAGAAGACATGTGCTAACCATACTAAGTGCCAGTTGAATAAGAAGTCTGAAATTTAGATATTAGAGGTAAAATTCAGTTAGAGCACTTAGCCCAATTGTCTCTGCTTTGTAGTTAGCTGAACATCTCTGTCTCCTCTAGTGTTTCAGTAACTCCAGAGGGATGAGAATGTACCTTATATACATTATTTCTCCTATGATGACTACCACTGATTGGCTCAATAGCAGACATTATTCTACATAATAACTAGTCATTATTCTTTCTAGTCACATATATATATGACTAGTCATATATAATTTCTAGTCAAATTTCTAGTTTGAGACATCTCTAATCATCAGGAAAATGCAAATCAAAAGTGAAATGAGGTATCACCTCACACTAGTCAGAATGGACACTATCCAAAAGATAAGAAATAACAAGTGTTGATGAGGATGTGGAGAAATTGGGAATCCTTTACATTGTTGGTGGGAATATCAATTGGTGCAGCCACTATGGAACATGTTATGGAGGTGCCTCAAAAAACTAAAAATAGAAATACCATTTGACCTAGTAATTCCATTTCTAAAAATTTACCCAAAGAACATAAAATTACTGATTTGAAAAGACATATGTGCCCTTATGTTTATTGCTGCATTATTTGCAATAGCCAAGATATGGAAGCAACCTAAGTTTCCATCAATAGATGAATGTATAAAGAAGAGGTGGCACATATACACAATGGAATATTATTCAGCCATAAAAAAGAAAGAAATCCTGCCATTTGCAACAACATGGATGGATCTAGAGGGCATTTTGCTAAGTGAAATAAGCCAAACAGAAAGACAAATGCCATATGATTTCACCTTTTTGTGGAATATAAATACAAAGCAAAAAAGAAAGAACAGAACAGTGGTAGACTCATAGACACTGAGGAGTGACTAGAGGTTACTATGGTGGAGGGGTTGGAGTGGGTGGGTGAGGACGGTGAGAGTGGTTAAAGGGGCATAAAAATTCTCAATCATAATATAAATTGGTCATGGGATAGCAGTATAGTATGGAGAATTTAGTCAGTGACTCTAACATCTTTCTATGCTGACAGATGCTAACTGCATTAGTAGGGGTGAAGATTTAATAATATGAGTAACTGTTAAACCACTGTGTTATATACTTGAAACCAATATAAGATTGTATATCAGCAATACTTAAATAGAAAAAAATTTCTAGTGTGAGAAATGCAGAAGCTATTAAGCCAGATTGAATTTTTGAAAAATCCTGGTTTACATAACAAAGCAATCTTCTGTATTTTAATTTGTAGAGTGGAGTTAATAATTCCTATTTCACTGGAATTTCAGGCATTATTTAAATAAGATATTGTACAAATCTAATACACAATATGAGACAGGAACGCTCATTGCTTGATTTCTCAAAATTCTTTATTTCCTATCACTTTCCAGTAGCTCCTGATTTCATTGCTGATATTATGGGTATCTGTGGATATTCCACTAAGTAAAACATGTGATGCTAGCTGAGCCAATTGGCACATTCAGTCCTTTTGCCCATAGTAATTGGTGAGGGGTAGATGTATGACCTAAACTGACCTAATTAGAAAGTCTCAGGACTCATGCTTGGAACTTAGAAACTTGAACAAAGGGCCATTTTCTATGATGGTATCATGCATGGATGAGAAACATGGGCTTGCTATAGCTATGTTGGCTTCCAACCTGTAGATAAAGCCAGCAAGCAAAGCATAGCCAAGAAAATCACAACAGAAAGAGCCAAACCTTGATGGTATTATAAATTTCTGGATCAAATTGTGCCCAGAGCCTGCCCTCCTTTAGACTTTTCATTACATGACCCAACAATTTCCTGTTTAAGGTTGAAATAGATTTTCTTTTTTATTCCATTTTAAGCATCCTAACTGATACATAGGTAATCAATACATCTTAGCTTCATCACCTCTTGAGCAGTTGACCACTACACTAGAAAGGGTTATATAACTTGTGGCTTTTTATCTTCTTGTTTGAAGGAACTGTGGTTTTCCTGTACCAGGAAAATTTATGTCTTACATCTCAGTTCCAAAATTAATACCAAACCACACCCTTTGCAGAATGAGAGTAGTATATTAAGAGGTTTGGCATGAGGCCACTGTCAGCCTGACAGAATTGGAATCCCAGCCCCATTTGTGACCTACAGAAATTTACTTAACATAGCTGAACCTGTTTTCTCCTACCCCCAAATTGAATAAGTGTACTTTACTATATAGACTTATTGTTAAAGAAGAAAATTCCTACAAAGCATCAAAGACTGCCTGTCACATAATCGTACTCCATAATCATTAGTCATCATCATTATTATTGTTTATTCTGCTTTTATTATGATTTGGGAGAGGGTGATATTAGGAAGTTATTCAATGTCTGGATTTAAACAAATGAATCGTACATGTTATGAGTAAGTCAATTAGAATATTGGTTTCTGTAATGCATGTTGCACACTGAAAAATTGTAAGTACAAAAAACATAGAAAAGTAGGTTATTTCATAATTTTATTCAGGGACAAGCATTGTTAGTATTATACTGTACACATACAAACATGCACAAATGTGCAATACACACATTTATGAGTAATTTGGAATTCTGGATTCATGCATACTTACTAATTTTTCTTATATGTTACAAAAGTACCCTAATTTTAATATGTTTAGAACTGAAATTCTTCCCTCATCCTCTATCCACTGCCTCATCATGATGTCTGGTTCAATGGGAAGTACATCATCTGGCAGTTGGGAAAGCCAGAACCCGTAGAGTTGATATCTTCTTTAATCTCCACCCTCATAACCAATCAAAGACAAGTCCCCTTGTTTCTGTTTCTGAAGTGTCTCAAATCTAGTGTTTCAAATTATCTTTATTGTCTCAAGTCTATTCATTTATCATCTCTATCCGTAGCTCAAGTGTGCATTATCTTTTTGACTATTGCAATAACCTCATAACTTAAATATCTGTGAAGTGAGAGCAGAAGTACTCTGCTTAATATATTCTATGTAGAGTAATTTGAGTAATTTTTGAAACAAAATGTCATGCCCCTAATATGATTAAAGTATTTTATGTTCCTATATGACTTTGCATGAGTCTTAACACAAAACATAAAACTTCACCATGACTTATAAGGCTCTGAGTTTTCAGACCTCTCCTTCCTCATCAGTCTGCTCCCCAAATCACTTTGGCTTTTTCAGTTACCCAAATGTGTCCTGATCCTTCTTCCTTAGGATGGCTGTATTTACTACTTCCTTTATTTATATGAGTCTCCCAACTTCACAGCCCGTCATATCTCACCTTTCTAATTAAATGTTGTCTACTCTCTGAAGTCTTTTTGGCTTTACAGATCAAGTCAAATCTTTTATATTTCCATGAACTGTGCTTATCCTTCATACAATTTGTCCTGATAAAAATTAAAAGATGGTGATAGTATAATTTTACTTGATATGATATGTGTTCTATGCTACTATATAATTCACAAGGTCAAAGACTGTTAGAACCACATCCATTGTTTAGCATGGACTTTTTGTATAAGACTATCACAATATTTAGTACTTTTATTATGTCACACTGTCCAGTATTTTCTAAAATTATATTTTTAATGTCAGTGTTACTCTGTGAAGATATAAAACAATTTATTTAGGCTCCCATTACTAGACTTTTCTGTTACCTTTATTGTCTGCTATTATAAATTATGTTACAATGAATTCAAGAATTCACTGAATTGTGGGCATTGTAGGTTGAGTTTCCTAGAAGCAGAACCTGAGATGGGAATTCTTGTGAAAGTAATTTATTGAGGAATGATCTCAGAAGAAAACTGAATAAAGTGAGCAAAAGCGGAATAGGGTATAAGAAGCTAAGCAAAGAAATGGTTCCAGAATTCTATTCCCTGTCTGATCCCAAAGGGGTCTCTGAAATAAAAATTGTACCACAGAGGTTGTTAACTTGGAAACCAGGCTCCTGGACTGTTATTATACCCATTAGTGTTTAGCAATGAACAGCCTGTGTGTGTGTGTGTGTGTGTGTGTGTAAGTGTCCAAGTGTGAGGCTACAGTGCCTGGACTGTGAAGGGAAACTAGGCTAGGCACCCACAACACCTGGTATAGGGAATATCTAGGGAGGTTGTATGCAAGAGGTCTCAAGCATTAAGTAGGACTGGATACATAACCTTTAGGTAAAGCACATTCTTTACTTAAAGGGAGAAGAAACAAAACATAGTAAGGAAAGTGCCGAACGTGTGTTTGGGGAAAATGAGTTGAAAACAAATGAAATAAAAGCTAAATGAGGAATAAATATTTGGAGATAAAATTTAAAAAGTGGATTGGACCTATATCATGAAAGGTCTTTTAATTCCAAGGTAGTATAAGATGTACATCATTCAAGGAAGAGTTTTCATTCAATAGGTATACTGTATTTGTATAATTTTGGGTTAATTTGAAAGGTCTGTAGATCTAAAAATATAAATATCTTTACTGCTGAGGCACAACATCTTACTTTTCTTTCCACTATTGTTATGTTAGTTTTGGTAAATGCAAAATTATAAAATATTGTTCCAGGTGTTGAGGAACTTACAATTTATAAAAACACAACAGATTCTTCCTCTTTGTTGTCTTTATATGTACTAAATGTTGTATGAGAAAGGTGTTTCTAGAATACCTTACTTTGATGTTTTAGTTGCCATAAAAGTAATTAAAAGGTGTTTTTTAAAGAAAATACTATGAAAAACAGTGTAATGAAAACCATATAAGAAGTTTGTAGAAAATCTTGAGTCTATAAACATTATTTAAAATCTTAAAAAAAATCTTGCTGGGTATCATAATTACTAAATCATAAATGTAATATTTAGTTCTTCTCAATTTAATTTTCCTCATTTGTAAAACACTGTTGGGTACCTCCTTACCTTATGAGAAGGGGTGGTAATTGAAAACCTAATGAGTTAATGTTGAGTGCGGCTTTTTGAGGCCTTAGGATGGAAAGAACCATATAAATACAAAATATTAATCTTTAAGTGTGAACTACTCTAATTACTTCCCATTGCCACAGGGATGTTATTAGAGATTTATACCTTCCTCTGAAATACCTGGCGCAATACTTATATGAGACAGCATAATTTTAGGTGAACTGTTATAATTCTGTGGTCATTAACATGTATCAGAAAGAATAGTTTAAATATATGTGTTACATTTACATATTCACTGTCTGAATATTTCTCATTATTCATTTATTGATATAACAAACAGTAAGATGATTTAAAATGCTGATCCATTATGCTGTACTGTGTTGCTGCCAGAACTTTTTTGTGATATAGGATATTGTGAAAAAATGGGAAGATTTTTAAAGAGTTTGAAAGATCAGATATTATGCTGCATATATTGGCTTCAAAAGTAGAACAGACTATCCTGTGATAGTAAAGGAAGAATATAGTCATTGCAGTGATATTCTTACATTTATATAGTAACAGTAGTACCATTTATTGACCTATTTGCCAGTGATGGGGCTGATCATATTTTGTACATTTTTATGGTCGTCATAATAGCCCTATGAAGTGGAGATGTAACTCTGGAATTTAACATGAGAAGAGGAGGCAGAAAGCTGGTAATTAGCTAGCTCAAGGTCACAGAGCAACTTGGAGGTGGAGCCAGGCTTTAAAACCCAAGCAATGTGACTCCTGAGCTTATTCTTTAGCCCCTGTAAATACTAATTCTCCAAAATGGTACCTTTCCAGTACTCTGCCTATTTCACTATTTTGGATTCCACTGACTCTAGAAGATATATCAAGATAATTTTAATAATAGAATGAAACTTGATGGAGTTCTCAGTAGAAGCAGAGGCCTCCTTTGCCAAGTTTTCCTACTGAATTGCTTTTGTGGTTTCTTGCCAAACCAATAAGCATAAACACTAAAGTTGCAAAGAGAAGAATCCAAGATACAAAGCTCATTTTTGTTAGGCTCATGTTGCAAACAGCTAGAGACTCAGAGCAAGTAAACTGAATTTAAGAATGGTAGTCTCTGGCATTTTCTTGAATCTGGGAAACAAATTTTTTTCTATGCATTTTCCATAAAGTAGAACTAAAAATTCCCTTGGAATGAACTTTTTAAGTGAATAATAAAAATAGTATAACTTTAGAAAATTATAAGACTTTTCCTTGTGCAAATTCAGAGAAATTATCTATCTGGTTTAGAAATTATATCTCTTTTCTCCTTTTTTCTCTCCCTCACACCCTCCTCTACCTTTTTCAGACTCTCAGTCAGCATTCATATAATCAAATTTCTAAAACAATAAAATGAAATCTTCTTATTCTTAACTCCCCCTAATCTGTTCACCACATTTTTCAGTATGAACATCCTGAAACAAATACATATCATATTATTCTCTGTTGAGAGCCTCTCATAGGCTTAGTAACAATGGCCAGACTCTTTGAAACTTCGTTGTGCACAAAGCCTACCTTAATTTACTGTTTTCTTAATTTCCACATTCATCTCATGCCACTCTTAGTGTGCTCCTTATGGAAGTGCTACCTGCTGGTTCATGTCTTAGCGCTTTTGACCATGTTGTTTTCCCTACCTGGAGTTTTGCATGGTGAACAGCTCCTTAAATCGCAAGATTAAACTCAAGCAAATACTCCTCTGTGAATACTTCTGTCCCTCCAACAAAGAAAGATAGTTGTCCCTTCTTTGATGCTCAGTTGCCACCCTCTATTTACTATATTGCATTGCAATTTTTATACAATATATTGCACTAAAATTACATATTTACCAGGCTCTTCTCTGTTATATTGTCAACCACTTAACGTCTGTGCCTGTGGCTTACTTGTCTTGTTCATCATTACTGGCAGAGTGCAGAGCAATGCACAGAAGTTAAAATGGGACTTGTCTGTCTCAGAGTTTTTGCTGAGGCCACAAAACAGAATAATATGTGTCAAGTATTTTAGAGTGTTTGCTTGCAAGGGGAGTTCCTAAAACCAGTTTCTGCATGTATTTGTAATAAACAAATATTAAGTGAGTAAGTAAATGAGTAAGTTAACAACTTCAAATAGACTATTGCTTCAGTGTAAGCTTGTGTTCTTTTCCTTTTCTTTATTTAATATGTGTGGCTTATATATTTCTTGGATTTACTCTTTGAAATCAGATTGGAAAGGCTCATCAGTCCACCAGTACACTTCAGTTTCTAGCTTTCATTGCTTCTGTCACAGCCACATTATGTCAGTATTGAAAATGAGCCCCATATGGTTCAGTGTGTTCTGTCTGCTCTGTCTTCCTTGCTAGTTTAGAATCCTGTATGAGAAGAGATGGTAATTCAGTTGATTATACAAAGCTTCAGTTTTATTTTTATATTCATATGCTGAGCTATTTCTCTGAAAAATGATGCCACTGATAAGTCTGGAAGTGCTTCTTCACCCACCCAGGACCTGTGCTGCCATGGGCTTCCCCATGGCCTCTGTCACCTTGCGCTCACTGACCGGCTTTCAGAGGCCTTTGATCAATCCTCGATCGTTAGGTCTAAGTATGGACCACATTACTGAGGGACACTTTAGGATTACAAAGACTATAAAAATGGTCAACTTTAAAGGCCTTTGGAAAGGATTTCAGTTCTCCATCCTTTCCTCTGAGGAAATCCTTAGCCTTATAAAAATGTATGCACTTTTTGCCTATGGACCACCTTTATACACCAATGATTTATGATAAGAGCAGTTTTTTCAGGCTACCTGAGGTCCAGTTACACCTTCTGCCAATGTGATGGGTGCCTACCTGACTATATTTGCAAAGGTAACAGGGAAAGTGCTACTCTCATGGTGACTTTCCAGGTTTACCTAGATGCACAAGTAACTGAGAGCTTTTCTTGGTAAAGCAGTTTTTTACTTCTCATCAGTAAAAACTTGATTTTTTTAAGAACAAAGGAAAAATTTTAATTACAATATCATAATTAGCAATTTTTAGAGGTATTTCTCTATTTGAGAATATTAGCAAATGTCTGACATTGTGTGTGGTGAAATATGAACTTAAGGGCCTATTTCTAAGATCTAGAAATACTTGAGAATCAATTAACAATTCATCTGTTAGACTCCTATAGAAAAAAGGAATATTTTGAATATTTCTTTTGAAGTTTAGTTTCTGTAACAATTTGAACAATATCAAAATAGTCTTTTAATATAGCCAGATAGTATTTTTTTTAATTGCGCAATACCAGTTACTTATTAAATGCATCATTCATTTAGCAGATATTTATTATGAGTTTGTAGTACTGTACTGGGCACTTAGAACTCAAAAATGAGTGAAACAGGCCAAGTCACTGCCCTCAGGGAGCTTACATTCTACTTGGGAGAAACAATAAATAAAAAATATTTTTTAAAAGTGAGTAAAAATAGTTATCAAGAGACCTAAAATCAAGTTGGTAAAAAAAAAACTGAAAGTGTTAAAGAAAATGCAAGAATTAAATAATATATAGAAATATAATAAAAATCCCTTGATATAAGTTTAAAAAGTGAGACTATGAATTCAGAAGGTATGCTCACTCTAGTTTGAAAGATTTATTGAAGGAAGAGAACTTGAGTCTGAAGAAGCCGTATACTTAGTTAGGTCAGTGATCTCATCAATGCCTCATTTGCGTTAAAGTGTTTAGAAGCAACAGTCTTACATTAACACACTAGAATTTCTGGGTAGATTTATTTATAATCAGTAAACACTTATAGAAGGCTCTTCTTGAAAGGAAATTCATTAAACAAAATCAGATTAATCAATTAGAATTCAAGTATGAGTGTTCATTCATAGATTTCCTCTGCAAACAACAATTTTGGTGAAAGAGATTTTATGAATATTTTAATACAATATATTGCACTGAAATTACGTATTTACCAGTCTCTTCTCTATTGTCAACCCCTTAAAGTCTGTGCTTGTGGCTTACTTGTCTTGTTCATCATTACTAGCTAGCACAGTGCAATACACAGAAAGTTAAAATGGAACTTCGTTTTATGAACGATGAAGCATATTGATTGTTACTGTTCATTGAAAGATACCTTAAAATACTTGAAAACTGAAAGCTGTTGCCCAACATCCTAATCCCACTGATTGTCCTATAATTCATTTGTTCCTAAGCTATATCCTAGAAAGGAGTTGACTGTCTATAGAAAGGCAAGGATCTTTGTTCCTTGTATTCACTGTGTATCCCATGGATGATGTAATGGGCAAACTTGGTATGATGTAATAGCCATTCAATAAATATATTTGTTAAATGAGTGGAAGGTATAATATAAACTGAACAAAGCCTTATTTCACATATTTCCCTACAGTATTGCAAGAATAAATTTATCATCTTTGCTTATTTTCATTTATCCTCAAATTTATCTTTCTTCTGCTTATTTGCTGTCGTTTTTCTGTGTTATTTTCTTTTTTAATTGAAGTATAGTTGATTTATAATATATCAGTTTCGAGTATACAACATAATGATTTGACAATTGTACACATTTCAAAATACCACAAAAAGTACAATTATCATCTGCCACCATATAAGGTTATAATATTATTGACTATATTCCCTAGGCTGTACTTTTAATCCCATCGAGACAAGGGACCATGGCTTAGACAAAATAGGGTGAGGGCCTCCAGAAAAAGCAAGGCAGAATATTTACAGTCAGAGCAATGTAATTACATGCAAGGAAACCCCCTACCAAAACTCTGTGTTAAACATTAAGCTCTAGGGTCCTTCTTCAGTAAGATCAGTTAATGTTCCCCAGAGAAAGAAGAGTAGTACATGTTTTTATTATGCTAATTATTTGTAATCATGTGTAAGATTGACTTTAGCACGCTAAAAGGCCCAGGCCTATGTGCTGTCTTTCCTCTTTTAGATCTGATGGGGTGGTTTTACAAACTGGGCAACTAATAGCATGCAGACCTAGCTGTAAACAACATATTAAAAGGCAAGAAAGATTCCACCTTAAAGATAAGATTGCATTTTAACACCCAGGAAGTTTAAGAAGCAAGATTCTTAACTTACTCTTTAGCAAATAGACAATACCTCAACCCACCTTGGGGGCTGGACAGGCTGCCTTTTGATATGCTCCTAGACCAAGACACCAGTATCCTGGAGAGAGATCGGGGCAGGAAATTCCTTGTGTTAAGTTAATTCTGGGTGTTTAGACACCATTTAGCAGGTCTACACCACTAATCCTTTTTTTTTCATGTTCTTGAAAAATCCTCATCTGCCTATAAAATCCCCTAGACAATGCACCACACCTGGCTCTCTTGTCCCCTCCTGGCGTGAGCCGGGAGCTCTGTCCTCTCACTTTCTCTCTAAATAAAAGCCTGTACCTTGCTCTCCTACCTGGAGTGTTTATGAAGCTCATTCTTTGGCTTTGTGAACAAGAACCCCGGCATCACCATGATTTCTTTTCATTTTTTGTAAAACTTTATCTTTTCTGTAAGTTTTCTGTATAGTGAGTGATTTTACCAACTGGAAAAGAAAGGCTGAGACTAATCAACCTCTATATGTTTGTTTTTA
Source organism: Smutsia gigantea (assembly GCA_032199065.1). Taxonomy (NCBI): domain Eukaryota; kingdom Metazoa; phylum Chordata; class Mammalia; order Pholidota; family Manidae; genus Smutsia; species Smutsia gigantea. The sequence continues at coordinate 36,807 of JAVSCE010000904.1, read as the reverse complement.
TATACATGTTTAATATTATCACTAATGTGTGTATATACATGTATATATACACCCTATATATATGTATATACACATATATATACATATATATATACACACACACGCACATACTACACATATTATAAATATACATACCATATATATATTGCTGCATGAATGTCATTTATTGAAAGTAACATTATTATGAACATATAATGGAAAAAATCCTCCTCAAAAGAGGAAGGTGCGTGTTGACCATAATAGGACAAAGCCATCTTCAGAAAAAACAGATGTGGTAAATAGTTTAGTTGTTTGGCTTGTAAGTATACCTGAAGACAAAGTTTATCTATGTACGTGTATTCACAGGTGCAATGTTTTAGATGAGGCTCAGCAATGTCTCCAGCTGCTTCCTTGATCTGTATGCAATTAATCTTTCCTTGTTGACTGGCTGATACACTCCAGTAAGGCCTTCGTTTTCCATGTGGTATACCAACTGTACATGCATTTATCATCATTGCTTATTACAATTCCTATCATGTAGTCACATCATAATCAGAGTGGTTTTTTTGATAGAAAATTCCACATTGAAGCTGGGCCAGCTAGCTAATTTATTTGAGACACTATGTTTTCTATAGGAATGCCATCTGAGTTTTTTTATGCACGTTCATTCCCTTGCTTCAGTTTGAAGAAAAAAAAGTAGTTTATGTCTTTGTATACATGTAAAAATATATTTAGAATATGAAATTAATTGTGGACCACTGTGAAAGGAATTATAATTTCTCAACTGTTTTCCTCCCCTATTGCTTTGATAAATTTTACATTATTTTTCCCTTGATTACCTAACATTTTAAAGATTATTGAATTCTGTTCAAATTATCTGTTGCTGAAAAACTTCCTTGTTTTTCAAAGAAAAATATAGTGACTCAAAACTGAATAACATTAATTTTTTTCATGAATCTGTGATTTGTAGATGGCTTGACAGTGACAGTTTGTCTCTTTTGTACCTGGGGCAGCTCAAAGGCTAGAGATTAGAACCTTCTTATCCCCCCCCCCTACCTGTTTTACTGAGGTATAATTGGTTTATAAAATGGTATGTATTTAAAGTGTACAATGTGATGATTTGATATATGTATGCTTTGTGAAATGATTATCACAATCAGGTTAATTAACACATGTATCACCTCACATTGTTAAGTTTGTGTGGGTGTGTGCGTGTGTGTAGTGAGAATGCTCTCCTAGCAAATTTCAAGTATACAATATAGTGTTATTAACTATAGTTACTATGCTGTACAGTAGAGCCCCATACTTATTCATCTTATATCTGAAAGTTTATACCCTCTGATCAGCATCTCCCAGCTCTTCATTTCTCAACTCTTTTAACTACCATTCTACTCTCTGTTTCTGTGAGTTTGATTTTTTGTTGTTGTTTTTAGATTCTGCATATAAGGGAGATCACACAGTGTTTTATCTTTAGTTATTTTGTTATTATAAGGAATCACACTGTGAAGCGGTATAATGTTATTTGAAAGTGGACTTGGATTAACCATAAAAAAATGAAAAAAGAATAAATGATATGCTAAGAAAGGAAAGAAAATTTAATCATAAAATTCTCAATGAAAACCATAACAGGCCGAAAAAAAGTGAAAGACAAAAATAAAACAGAAAAGGGCAACAAATAGAAAAGTATAATAAATATGGTAGATGTTAATCCATATATATCAATAATCACTTTGAACATCAGTTATCTAAATGAACCAATCAAAAGAGATTGTCAGAGTGGATCAAAAAGTAACACTCAACTATATATTGTCGAAAGTAGCCCACTTTAAATATAAAGATACATATAATTGAAGAGGACATGGGTACGTGTATGGAGAAAAATATACCATGCTTCTCCAAATCAAAAGAAAGCAGTGGTAAATACCTTAATTTCAGACATAGCCAATTTCATTGCAAAGAAAATAATCAGACATGAAGAAGGATATTACATAATTGTAGAGGAGCCAATTGTCAGAGAAGACATAACAATCCTTGATGTGTATAAACCTTACAACAGAGTGTCAAACTATGTGAGGCAATACCTAAAAGAATTGCAAAAAGAAATAGATGAATCCACTATCATAATAGGAGACTTCAACCCCTGCCCCCTCTGAAATGGACAGATCTGGCATGCAGAAAATCAGTAAGGAAAAATAGTTTAATACAACACCACCATCAATCAAGTGGATATAATTCATATCTATAGGCTACTTCATTCAGTAGCAGTAGAATAAATATTCTTTTCAAACTAACATGGAATATTTAGCAAGATATACCACATGTTGGGCCATAAAACATACTTTAAGAAATTTGAAAGAATAGAAACCATACAATATTTGCTCTCAGATCACAGTGGAATTAAATTAGAAACCAGTAACAGAATGGAACCTGAAAATAATCCCCAGATATATGAAGATGAAACAACATACTTCTAATTAACATGTAAGTCAAAGAAGAAATCTAGATAAATTAAAAAATATTTAAAACTAAATGAAAATGAAAACAACTTTCAAAATCTGTGGGATGTAGCAAAAAAAATACTTCAGGGAAATTTAAAGCATTAAATGCATGTATTAGGAAAGGAGAAAGATCTAAAATCAATCATATAAGTTTTCATCTTAGGGAACTAGAAAAGAAGAGCAAATTAAATCCAAAACAAGCAGAAGAAAAGAAATAATAAGAATAAGAGCAGAAGTCAATGACATTTAAGACAGGAAATCATTGGAGAAAATCAACAAAAATAAAAGCTAGTTCTTTGAAAAGATCAATAAAATCAATATGTCTCCATCTAGGCTACAAAAAAGGGGAGAGGACAAAAATATTAATAAAACACAAATGAAAAAAGGGACCTTGCTACAGATCCCATGAATATTAAAAGGATAATAAAGGAATATTATGAACAACTCTGTGTCCACAATTTGATAACTTAGATGAATGAATTTTTGAAAGATACAATTTGCAAAACATACACAAGAGACTATCTAAATAAGCCTATATCTAGTAAATAAATTGGATTAATAATTAATAACCTTAAAAACAGAAAATTCCAGGCACAGGTGGATTCACTGGCAAATTCTACCAAACAATTAAGGAAGAAATAATACCGATTATTTACTATGTGTTTTAGAGGAAAGAAGCAGAGGGAATTATTGCCTACTCATTCTATAAGGCCAGCATTATTCTAATATCCAAACCAAAGACAAGAAAGAAAACTATAGACCAATTATCTCTCATGAACATAAATGCAAAAATCCTCAGTAAATGTTAGCAAATTGAATCTATAAAAAGAATTATATAGCACGGCCTACTGGGATTTATCTTGGGTATAAAAGCCTTGTGCAACATTTAAAAATCAACTAATGTAATCCATCACAACAATAGGTTAAAAAAGAAGAAAATACAAGAGCGTATCAATAGATGCAGAAAATGAATTTGAAAGAACTCCACATCCGTTCATGATAAAAATGCTCAGTAAAGTAGGAATAGAGGGGAACTTTCTCTGCTATATAAAGAATATCTACAAAAAAAACCCTATAGCTGACGTCATACTTAATGGGGAGAAATTGAAGCTTTCCCACTAACATCAGGTAGAAGGCAAGGATATCCCCTCCCATGACCACTTTCCATTCCAACATCATACTTGAAGTTCTAGCTAATTCACTAAGGCAAGAAAAGGGAAATAAAATATATGTAGCTTGTGGAGAAAGAAATAAAACTCTTTGTTCACAAAAGACATGGTCATCTATGTAGAAAATCCAAAAGAATTGACAAAAACTCCTGAAACTTAAGAAGCAAATATAGCAAGGTTGTAGGGCACAGGTTAATGTATAAAATTCAGTCTCTTTCCTATATACTAGCAATGAGTAAGTGGAATTTAAAATTAATAACATTACTCATTAATATTATCATCCCCCAAAATGAAATACTTAGGGATAAATCTAACAAAATATGTACAAGTTCTGAGGAAAACTACAAAACTGATAAAAGTAATAAACAAATAAATGAAGAGCTATTTCATGCTCATAGATTTAAAACTTAATATTGGCAAGATATCAGTTCCTCTCAACTTGATCTATAGATTCAATGCAATTCCAGTTAAAATCCCAGCAAGTTATTTTATGGATATCAGTAAATTGATTCTAAGGTTTATATGGAAAGACAAAACCTAAAATAGCACGATATTTTAGGAGAACAAAGTTGGAAACTGACACTACCCCACTTCAAAATTTACTATAAAGCTACTGCAGTCAAGAAAGGGTGTATTGGCAAAAATAATAGACAAAAAGTTAATGATACAGAACAAAGAACTCAGAAATAGACCACCATAAATATAGTCCATTAATCTTTGACAGAGTAGAAAAATCAATACAATGGAGCAAAGATACTCACTTCAACAAATGGCGCTGGAAAAACTAGACATTCATATGCAAAAAAAAAGTGAATGTAGACACAGACCTTACATCCTTCAAAAAAATTAATTCAAAATGGATAATAGATCTAAATGTAAAATTCAAAACTATAAAACTCAGTGGATAGCTAGAGAAAACCTTGTTGGACTTGGATATGGTGATACCTTTTTAGATACAGCATAAAAAACACAGTCCATGAAATAAATAATTGATAAGCTCAACTTGACTAAAATTAAGCACTTCTGACCTGTGAAAAAGTATCAAGAGATATTATGAAAACACTGTTTACAATATTATAATGATGGTTATAGGCTTCCACATTTTTTCCAAATGCGTAGAAAATATACCACAAAGAGTGAACCCTATGAACTTTGAGTGATTATGTTGTATCAATCTATGTTCATCTCTGTTAAAACATGTAACATTCAGGTGTGTGATATTGATAATGGGGGAGACTATGGATGTGTAGGGGTACGGGATATATGGGAAATCTCTTCACCTTCCTTGCAATTTTGTTATAAATCTAAATCTCTAAAAAATATATATTTTAAGAAAGGAATGGAAATATCTTTGATGGTTTGGACCAAGTTTGATTATTTTTCTCAGCCTAAGGAGGAACTCAGCTTCCCTGAGAACAATATCTTTAAGTTCTTCAACAAAATTTTGTACTCTTGGCAAGGAATAAAAGAGAATGGCTGATGGGAAGGAATATTAGTGTCTGCACTGTTAACATGACTCAAGTAACATGACATTTAATTAATTACCTGTGTATTTTTCTCTTTTAAAACTAGTTTAAATTGAAGCAATATTTTGCCCCATAGTATATCTAGTTATGTTATTTTCTTTCTTTTCAGCTTGTTAAGATATATTAACAGCTAAAAATTGTGTATATATAAGTAGTACAATTTGAAGACTGATCTAGGTATATGCAGTGAAGTAATCACAATTTAATTACATATCTGTTACTTCATATGTTAACATATTTTTGTGTATATTATGAGAATGCTTAAGATTTACACTCTTAGCTGATTTCAAGTATACAGTACAGTATTATTAACTACAGTCATACAGCTGTACATTAGGATTTCCAGAGGTTATACATCTAGCAAAATTGAAACTTTGTAGCTTTGTCCAACAGCTTCCCATTTCACCCTATCCCTAGTCTGTGGCAACAATAATTCTACTCTCTGCTTCTGTGAATTTGACCATTTTAGATTCCATATACATAGTCAAGCAGTACTTGTCTTTCTGTGTCTTTTTTTTTCCTTAGCATAAGATCTTCCAGGTTCATCCAAATTGACTCACATAATAGGATTTTCTTCTTTTTAAAGTTTTTTATAATATACCATATGTATGTGTGCATGTATATCACATATTCTTTATTTCTTTGAGTTACTGGTTTCATTTCTTTTGAGACATAGCCCAAAATGGGATTGGTGGAACATACATTAGTTCTATTTTTAATTCTTTAGGATCCTCCATACTTTCTTTCAGAGTGTCTCCACCATTTTACATTCCCATCAGCAGTGTCAAGGGTTCCTTTTAGTCTACATTCACACCAAAACTTGTTAAATCTTCTGTCATTTTGACAATAGTCATTCTGACAAGTTGAAAATGGTATCTCATTGTGGTTTAGATTTAAATTTCCCTGATGATTAGTGATGTTGAGCACATTGTTATATATCTGTCAGAAGCCATTTGTGTGTCTTCCTTTGAGAAATGTTTATTTAGGTCTTTTGATCATTTTTTAATCTAGTTATTAATTTTTTTTTGCTACTGAACTGTGGAATTCTGTATATATTGTATTAACCACTTAGTAGATACATGGTTTGCAAATATTTTCTCCTATTCCATAATTTGCCTTTTCATTCTCTTGATAGTTTCCTTTACTGTGCATAAGATTTTTAGTTTGGTGCAATCTCACTTACCTATTTTTGCTTTGTTGACTGTGCCTTTTGGTTACATCCAAAAAATCATTGTTTTAATCAATGTCAACAATTTTTCCCGTGTTTTCTCTTAGTAATCTTGGTTTCAGGTCTTTAAGTCTTTAATCCATTTTGAGTTGATTTTTGTGTATGGTGTGAGAAATGGGTTCAATTTCATTTGTCTGCATGTGGATATCAGACTTTTTATTGAAGACTTAACTTTCTCCAGTGTGTGTTATTGGAACCCCTGTTGAAGCTGACTAAGGTTGCAGAGTTTAGTTCCAGGTTCCTCATTCTATTCCACTGGTTTGTATGTCTGTTTTTATGGCCTACTCTTTTGATTACTATAGTTTCATAAAATATTTTGAAAGAAGTGTGATGCCCTTTTCCTTGGGGGTAGGTAGGAATGTGATACTTCCAACTTTGTTCTTCTTGCTCAAGGTTGTGTTGGCTATTTTTCATTTGTGATTCCATATGAATTGTAGGATTGGTTCTTCTATTTCTAGAATCTTCTTAAAGCTTGTTCATTGTGGTGACTTCTGGGGCCAGCTGGGACCTCAGGCAGGTCTGAGGCTGAAATACCTCCCTCTGACCTTGCCATGTGGCTGCTTCGCTTCCACACAGTACATTCATTGTCTGAGTTCTCAGGGTGAGTGTCTCAAGATATAGAGAGTCAAGGGGCAGCTGAATTGTCCCAGAATCACACATCCTCATATCTACCACATTCTAATAATTAGAAGCAAGTCATCAAGGTGGCCATTTTAAGAGCTGGGGAAATAGACCTCATCTTCTGATGGTAAGAGGGTCAAAGATATTGCAGACATATTTTAAAATCATCACAGCTTTCTGAATCATAAATGATATTATGGTAAAAACAACTTCGAAATTTCACAGAGAAAGATATATTTTTATTTACAATCAATTCCTGTTCTTAAAGTTTCTGCATATTTTATTGTCGGGGTTTTTAGCCTTCCCTGAGCCCCCTCCGAACCTGCGGGGAGAACGGGAAGGGGGAGACACGCCCCGGCAAGGAAGGATGGGGAAGGGTGAGTGCCGACTGTCCGCCAGAACACCAGCCTCTGGCCCCTAGGCCTGTACCGGAGACAAACAGACACAACAGGGAGCTCAGTCAAAGCAGGAACTCGTTTATTGCGGAAACAGCAGAGCATATATAACATTCATGGGCCAATCAGCATAAAGGTCAAGCAGTCACAAGCTCTTCACGCAGGAAGGCACATAATGCAAGCAAACGGTGTCCACGAGCTGATCACGTTCGCAGAAGACTCATGCCACCAATAGGGAGATACCCAGAACACAGGTAGACTAACGTCATAGCCCACCAAAATGCCTGGGCACCACCCCATGCTCATCCGGCGAGTGCCATCTTGGCAATGCATTTAAAGGCTACTTCTTAGATTAGAAGGCCCTACATTTTATGCTGATTAAAAAGGGGAAAAAGCCCCAAATAGTTAGATTTTCACAAATATTTTTGATCTTAAAGAAAAGTATCTTGATGTCTTTTTAAAAAAGAACGTGAGGCTCTTACAATACTTACAAGTATATCCAGCTTTCTGCTTTTAGTCTCTTAGACATGTGTTTTCAGCATATTTAATCATCAATCCTTTTAGTATACAAATGAAAATGGTACTAAATTTTAAAATTTATGATTATTTAACAGGTACTTGGCATTAGTTAATGGACAAGTCAAAATTTGGGCCTAAAAGCATCATCTGAAGGAAAGATCTTCATCTCAGTAGCCACTACTAATTGGGAAACTACACACTTTTCAAGCTACTTCTTAGCTCTTACCTATGAGAGCCAAGACAGCTAGTTCCTCATTGCATTTTCCTCCCTAAGTTGTTACATTATAATCAGGAACCTTCGCCTTACTGATGTAAATTTTTCTAAGATCAAGTAAAAGAAGTAGATGTCTAATTTAAATTGGTATGTCCTCTTTTTCTTGTGTAGAGAGACAAATCTGAGAACAAAATTACCTTCTCTTGTGACTAACAGACTTTAAAAAATTATATTTAGCTCATAGTACAGTTTTGGCTCATTTATTTTCTGAGTTTTAAATACAATGTAATGGAGAAAATCAACAGTATTTTGTAGTAAAAGTTTCAATACTCATCTACTGTTGGTACTCTTTTCTCATTCCATGGGAATAATAATGACAAATTTTAAGAAATTTACTTCACTGTTAAAAAAAATTATTGATAAGTTAAAGTTATTTTCATTTGTGTAAATGATTTCTTACACAAAGCCATTTAATGAGTTAATATATTTCAATTTATATTAGTTGTGATGTGTGTATGTATCTCTATCTATCAAACAGTTAACCATAAAAGTATTATTACAGTGATAGTGATTAATTCTCTAGAACCAAAGGAGCAGAGAGCACTGCTGAACTAGGGAAAAACTTGAGCAAGCAGCCGTGGGTAGAACGCAAGAAATCCACTTGCTTCATACCTACCTCTGTTTCTTCTTGGCTGATTACTTAGCTCTTGTCTCTTATTACGGACAATCTTTCTGTTTTCCAGCTTACATGGGTGAAAATGGCAACTGCCAACAGCTTCAGGTTTACTTTCCTCCTGTTCCAGAGAGCTGAGAGATTAAGATTAGAATTTTATATTCAATTTTAGGTTTCAGAGGAAGGACTGATTTGCCAGATTGTATCTTTTTTTTTTTTTAGCTCTGAACCAAAGAATTATGGCCAAGGAGTGAGTTCATTTTAAGTATGTATGTGACTAGATGTAAGATTCAAGTTTTGGATGGGTCACTGAGAAGAGGAGATGATTATTTCCTGAAAATATAGTGTTTGAGGGTGTGCATGAGTATGTTGTGTGTGTTTGTGTGTGTGTGTATGTGCACACCTGTGAGTATATATGCTTCCATATTGTGGTATGAAGTTCGTGGTTAGATAAAATAAGCAATATACATCCACTTTGTAAGGTTTGACATATGTCTGATCAATTTATTTAAGAGGAATCCATTTCATTCCCAGTTTGATTTATTAAAGTGCAGGAAATATATTGGATAATATTTGGTTTGAAGATCCAGCTATGTTTAGAATAGGCTGACAGAACCATTATTTCAAATTAATACAACCCCTATTTTAGATAGAAAATTTATCCTTTTACTTGCCATTTAGAATACTGTTTTTTTAAAATAGTATAGAGATTTTGAAACATCTATACTATATTATAATGTACATGCTCAGAAATCACATTAGATGAAACCTAAAGGTGATAGGTCTCTTTCAAAATTGAGAGAAGGTGTTGTAAATAAAATGCTGAAGCTTATGAGTTTTTCTATCTTTTGAAATGATTTATGAAAAGAAACTGAGACAGGGAGGCAGCAGGGCATAACTCCTGCCCCGTTAGAGTACAATGTGGGCCCTGGAAAAGGTCAAAAGTCTTACAAAACAGGGTGCTTGAGATTGAAACAATGTAACAGTTTATTCCCTATCAGGGCCCAGTGGTATACAACAGCTCATTGCTCATAGTTGCCTAGGCTCATTAGTTTACAATAGAGTATCTGGGAAACCTTCATCGACATAGGTTAAAATATAACTAGAATTCTGGCTGAATCTACAGAAAACTCCCACTGCGGCAAGCATAAAACTCTAGACACTGAGACCCCAAGCAGCAACCTTGCCCCACCCTGCACCTGTGGGGAGTTCCATACTTTCTCTTATACTTGAATAAAGTTCTCTCTCTGTATCTGAATAAAAACTCTCTGTAAATCTCCTGCCTTGTCTGTTCACGAAGTTCATTCTTCGACTCCCCGAACAAGAACCCCAGCATCAAAATGCTTTTCATAAATTAGTCCAAGTAAAGGAATAAATTGTTATTTATAAAATAAATTAGTCATCTCAGGGAACAGAAGTAGCTTTATAATAAAAGTGAGAGCAACAGACTTCAGTTCTTTTATGCAAGTACTTCTAGTTATTGAAGTTTCAATGTTATAGAATTTTATTTTTTTACATAAATCATTTTCAGGGTCTAATAATTTTCTAATTATTTCCTTGACAGAGGTGCAAAATTAGTTTTCATTTCAATGGAAGAAAATGATATAAAGCAGAGGAATTCAGTATCAGTGAAAAGATTAGAACTCAGGTTTCCTGAGACATAATTTTTAATTTATTCAATTATTTTATATCTTTCAGAAAGAACCAATAGTTCTCACTCTTATTTATTACCTATTGAACTAGGAATAAATAAAAGGGATGGAGCTGTAAAAATAAGAATGATTATGGCAATGCATTCACATGCATTGTAAAGGATCTAATTATAGAAACATATTTTAAGAAGGTTTCAGAGATTAAGACATGGTTTATGAGAAGTTGCATCCAAACACATGATGAAATAAATTTGTTCCAAGATTCTAAGTAAGGCAAAGGTAACAGATAAATGTTACCCAATAGAAATTAAGTAAACAACTGTGTAATTAGAGTAGAAACAAATTTAGTAGTATAGGTTACAAAGCAAAGCTATCTAAGATACTAATTACAATATTAATGAGAGCCTTTGTTGGCCTTAAATTGGTGGACCTAGGGGAATGCTCTGAACATTTAATGTGTTAATTGAACCTTTGGGAGACTACCACTAGTAAAGTGCTTTTCTTTTCTCTCTCTCTTTTTTTTTTTGAGAGTACCATGTTAATTGTAATGGGAAATGGAGAGGTTTTATTAATGACCACCAGTGGCTAGTTGGATTATAGTAAGGTTCCTGAGATAGAGATGTGATTACCCTTGGCTTTTCAGACTGCAAAGTGAGCTTTAATCTGAAGTAGATTTCAGAAAAAAAGTAATGCAAAATAGTAATTTGAAAATATGGACCATGGAAAATAATACAATTATACATTTATAAGGATAAGGTAGGTGCAGTGAGTTTCCAAGCAGAGGGGAATAAAGGGGGAGTCTAACTCCATGATATCACAAAATAGGAAACCTGCCAGTTTTTAAAGAGTATGAACATGACCAACTGCCAAATTGATAATGCCTATGCCCACATAGGTATCAATCTATTATTAACCTGTGACAGATGTGCAACTATACACATATGTATAAACAAATAGTTATACAAAGGAAATATGACCTAAAATAAGATGTAAATGTAAATAAAAAGATGATTGATATTTTTACTTATCAAGGTTTTGTTTTTACTTAACTTACATACTGTTTTTAAAGTAAAAATAAATTAAAATATTTTTGTAAGAAATGAGAGGAAGAATAAAATCCAGGACATTATTTTGGGAATTCATAATACCTATTATTAAAGGTTTTAATTTGGATACTTTTTAAAAAAAGAATAGTATTTTAAAAATAATTTCCATTACTATTAAGTATATAATTAGGGATATTGGGTGTATTCTGCAGGGGAAATATTTTTAACCTTTTTATTGTAAAATAAAACATAGATAATGAAAGCCAAACATGCAAAATGTATAGTTTAAAAATTTATTGTTTGGTAAATATTTTTGTAACCTAGTAGTGCAATTGCTGAGTCATATGGTGATTCCAGGTTTAGCATTTCAAAGAACTGTCAAACTGTTTTCCACAGTATCTGCACTATTTTATATTTCTACCTGCAAATATGAAGTTTCCAGCTTTTCCACATCCTCAACAAAACTTCTTACTTTCCCTTTTTAAAATTATAGTCATCTAAGTAGGGTGTGTCATTAGTTATTAGGGAAATGACAATTAAAACCACAATGAAACATACCAATTCCCACCCTACTTGGATGACTATAATTTGGGTTGTCTTGTTCAGTTGTAGCAGTGATGTCTATATTCTGGATAGTAAACTATTTTTCTTTTAACAATATTTTGATGTGTCTTGGTTTTGCTCTCTCTTTGAGTTTATCTTACTAGGAGTTTGCTGGGGTTTTTTGATATGTAGTTATGTGTATTCCATCAAATTTAAGAAATTTGGGGGCTGTTATTTTCTCAAATAGTCTTCTTTCCCCTTTCCCTTTGTCTCTTTTCCTCCTGGGACTCCCAGTAATGTGTAGATTGGTTCAGTTGATAGTGTTCCACAGTTCCTTAGGCTATTAGTTTACTTTTCTTCATTCTTTTTTTTTTTTTCTTCTGGTAACTCTTGGGGAAAATCCTGGGGCAAAATACCTTTGAAACTGAAATCAGTCAAGAGAGAAATAAAGTGGAAGAAACCCGTTTATTTCTTACAAGTAGTTCAGTTCTGCTCTCCTGGGTCTCTCCTGACCCAGCAGCAGAAGGCTCTCACCCAACCTATCTGGTCCAGAGCAGCCCTCTCTCCCCTTTGTAATTACCTATTGATATGGAGATGTACCACTTCTCTTCACTCCCTGTAAACACCTGTTGTGTGGAGGTGGACTAAAGACAGGTGAGAGATTCAGAAAATATTGCAATTTTACCCACAGCCCACCCCTCCAGAAATCTTGCCTTACAATGTACTCGCTGCCCATCTTCCGCAATGGCCCCTTGGTGAGAAAACTGGAGCATTGTAACCAGACTAATAACCTACAATAGCAACAGCAATAAAATCATGATAATCCTCAAGCCAGAGGATTCAGCTAGGTTCAAAGTCCTATGCAGATTAAGTCCATAGCTCCCCCACTCCACAGGCAGTCAGTAGCTGAACAGGTAGGGAGTTGAAAGCAGTCATCATGTGGCAGCTGCAGGCAGGGGACGTGTGCAGGCCACAGGACTGGAGAAGAAAATAACCTTAAGGGCGATAAGATGCACGTTTTAATGACACCAGCATAGGCAAATCTTGTCCATCAGATAGAATATGTGCAAGAGAGTGGTCCTGTGATAGGACAGTGGCAGGAATGGGATTCTAGTATACCAGACTTTCACCCCGCTCTTTGTGGGAGCTACAGACGGGTCAATATATAGGGCTACGAGAGGTACATACACTGGCCATAAAGATAAAACAAAACTTTCTTGTAAGATGCTCTTACCTCCTGGATGTTTGGGTTATACTACCATGATCGTTGGGGGCACTCTGCTGTCACTCCAGGAATAACGGGAGGACAGCTTCCAGGCCTTTTCCTCAAGCAGCCAGAAGGGCTAGCCATCACTGGTCCATGTGTTGAAATATCCAGGGCCATGTCCATTCAACAGTGTCTCCAGGGTTTAATGCAGTCGGGGTTGGCAGCACGATGTTGCTATGCTGGCCATACCCTGCTTCAATAACTTCTCATTGGTGAATCCATTACAATTAAGGCCTCCATGGCCTTGACTGCTCACTTAGCAGCAGTAGAAGCAGCTGCATGTATTTCATTCCAGTCCCATCTGATGCCCTTTCATACCAGCCAGTATAAGGGCTTCAGAATTTGTGACAAGTGTGGAATAAACACTTTCCGGTAGCCCAAAAGACTCAAAAACTCTTGTAAGACTGCCACAGTGGTAGGGGTAGGGAAAGCCTGGACCTTGTCTATGACTGCTTCAGGAATAACTTTAGTTTTACCTGACCAGACAACCCCCAAGAACTTTACAGACAAAGCAGGTCCCTGAACCTTGGTGCTGTTCACAGCCCATCCTTTATCCTGTAGATGTTGCAGCAATCTAGGAACTGCTCCTTCTAAGTCTGCAAGAGAATCAGATGTGAGCATTATACCATCAATGTAGGATACAGCTGATCCATTTGCAGTTTCTTCCATGTGGCCAAGTCCTGGGCTACAAGTCCCTGACAATTGGTGGAATTGTGGAGGTATCCCTGCGGAAGGACAGTGAATGTCCACTGCCGGCCTTCCCATGTGAAGGCAAACTGGTCCTGACTTTCTTGTGCTATGTCAACAGAGAAGAAAGCAATAGCAAGGTCCCCAATGTAATGATACATCCCTAGTTCATGACCGAGTGTGTCCATAAGTGCTGCTATAGAGGGAATAGCAGCTTGCAAAGGGGATGTGACTTTGTTCAGTTCCTTGTAGTCCATGGTCATACACCGGGAGCCATCTGGCTTTTTCACTGGGCACACTGGGTTGTTAAAAGGACTATGAGTGGGCTTTATGATGCTCACCTCCTCCAACTCCTGTAGTGTTTCTTCAATTTCCTTTTTCCCCCTCAGGCACTTCATACTGTTCAGTATTTGTCACTCACCAAGGTACAGGCAGAGCTACAGGTGGGTGCTTATAATGTCCCCTCAGAACTGCCTTTACCACATGTACCCTCAGTCTGAACTCACCTGCAGTAGTCTGCACTGACAGGCCCTGCAGGGTATTGACTCCCAAAATGTATTCAGGGATGGGAGAAATGCACACTGTATACTCCTTTGGGAGTAAATGCCCTATCCTCAGTGAGATTTGGACTTTCTTCACTCTAATTGCCTTACCCCCATAGCCATCCATCACAGATCGGGGCCAGAAAAACTCTCAGGTTTGCCATAAGTCAGAGACCATTCAGCTTCTGTGTCCACCATCTCCAGGACATGTACATTCACGGGGGATCAGTGAATTTCTAATTCTACTTGTGGCCTCCAGTCCGCACCATGTCCCACCAGGTGGGGACCTTGACACCCCTGTCAGTCAAACCACGATGTCTAATCAGTCTGTGGGGGTGAAAGCCCAGGCAGAGCCTGAGTACTGTCCCCCAGGAAGTCTTGCAGTGATTCAGGCTGGACATGAGGCTTTGCTTCCGGCTTCTGTGTCCTGGACTTTAGAGGCTGGAACTGCTACTCTGGCTTTAATTGGTGCCACAGTTCTAAAAATATCCTATTGGGCTGCCCATCAAGTTTTTCTTTCACTATCCCAGCCTTTATCAAATCAACCCACATCTGGGTCCTTGAGACCTTCACGGGGCCCTTTGTACCTCTCCTTTCTGTCATAGCCCATACTTCCTTCTATGCTCTTATTGTTTCAACCTCCCTCAGATCTGCTATAGTACAAGTAGCCTCACATATGGGTTGCCCTATGTGGGTGGCAAGAATAGTCACTAGGGACCCAAAGAGAGATGGGGGAGCTGTATGGAGCACAAGATTTCTTACTCCTATGGTGAACAACTCCTCATCAGGGCCCTGGGGATCCATATTATAGATGATAATTTCATGCCCAATTTCCGTAACACCTGGTGGAGCTCAGCATATGTTTTCCTGCTAGTGGTAAGTATGATAAATCACCCTGATTAGGTCAAACTGCCCTGATGGCTGCTGTCAACCAATCCAGAAGCACCTGATTCCCTGAGGTGTGACAGGTACTTTGCAACCACTGGGGGAGGGAAGGGTGAGTCATCTGGGAAGCCAGTCTACTTATTTCAGAACCCGACATAACAATATTTTCCACCCCCACATCCCAGAGACATAAAAGCCATGCAGGCAGAGGTTCCAGTGGCTTCTGCTGATATCTGATGCTCATGTCAACCAGCTTATCTGGGTATGGGGCGGAGCATGGAGTGCTCCACAAACTGGGAGTGGGCTGCTCCTCCCCCTGAACAGCCCACCGTTGTTGCATTTTTATTTTCTCAGTTACAACCGGGTGGGCCTTTAATATGGGAGAGGCTGGTGCCTTGGGCGGTGGCCTCCGCAACAGATTGGACATAGGCCCCACCTCCTCATCTTCTCCCAACATCTCCTCTACCATCTCCAGAGCTGAAGGCACCACTCTTTCCTTCCCCTCCCCCACAACCTCCTTCAACGTGGCTTCTCCTTCCGCCTCTCCCTCACTGCTGCTAAGGAATCTTCCAGGAGCATGACCCATCTTCTCAATAACTCTCTTTCTACCTTAAGGGCATTCTATAGGTCATTGCCTACCTCCTCCAAACTATGCCAAAGTGTGTCTTTCTCCTGCCGAAGTTTCTCTGTCTGGTCAATCACCCTCTTTCTCTCCTCAATAACACTTTCCACTACACTTTCCACTATCTTGAGGAAAGGAGATCCTACAATCCCAGCGGCTACATGGCCACTCAGGGTCTCTAAGCAGTCTTCTGTCTCACAGAGGGCTAATTCTGCAGCTTCCAGTGTCTCTACCCTTCTTCAGTTCTGAGAAAGGCCTCACCACTCCAAGAGGTACTTTACCCTAGACCAGTTCCCCACTAGGGGCTCCACAATTGGAACCCCCACAGATAGGGGGCTCCTAGGTAAAACTGCACCCTCTACCTCTGTAGCCACTGGGACCTCCCACTATCCACAGGTAGGGTTCTGGGCATCTCCTCACCATCTCTAGGTGCAGCTCTCCCAAGGGTCTCACCCATGTAGACAGATTTTGGGTCCAAAGGTCCTGCCAACTACCACCAGATGTAACTCTGGGGAAAAATCCCAGGGCAAAATACCTTTGGAACCAAAATTAGCAAAGGGAGAAATAAAGTGTGGGAAAAACCTGTTTATCTCTTACAAGCAGTCCTCTTCTGCTTCTCCTGTGTCTCTCATGACCTCGCAGGAGAAGAAAAGGCCCCCCATCCAATGTCTCCGGTTCAGGTAAGCCCTTGTTCCCCCTTGTAATTACCTATTGATATGGAGATGGACTACTACTCTCCACCCCTTGTAAACACCTACTTGTGGAGATGCACTAAAGCCAAGAGATAGATTCTGGAAATACTGCAATTTTACCCACACTTCCCCTCAGACTAAATAATTTAAATTGTCTTGTCTTCCAGTCATTGATTATTCTGCCTTCCCAAGCTGCATTTGAATTTCTTCATCTCCAGAATTTTGTTTTCCTTTTCCAATTTCTATCTCTTTATTTATAATGTCATTTTGTTCACATATTATTTTCCTGATTTCTTATAGTTCATCCATGTTCACCTTTAGTCCTTTGAGCAAATTTAAGACAATTGCTTTAAAGTTTTTGTCTAGTAAGTCCAATGTTTGGACTTCTTTACAGATAGTTTCTGTCAGTTTTTTTTTTTGTTCTTTTGGATGGGCTATACTTTCCTATTTCCAAAAATATTTGGTATAATTTTAAGTTGACTTTTTCTTGACTCAGCATTTACTTAGTTGCTATAAAACTTTGACTATTTTCTGGAGTTCTGACAAAGTTGATTCTGACAATTGCCACTTGATTTTGGTCTTTATGTATGTGGCGGGTGGAGGGTGATGTTTAGCTTGGAACTGCCTCCTTTGCCGTTTTGCTAATGTCACTTGAATCTTCAGTTTAGAAATAATATTTTTGTTTGATTTCTTACATTTCCCCCAGTAATATTATGTCATTTCTGTTTTTCTAATTGGGATTTTTGTTTTTCTTTTATACCTTGTAGTGTTTTAGCTAATTCTAAAAGCATAGGTTATAGTTTTTATCAGTTCCATGAACAATATGTGGGTAAAATTGCAATATTTCCAGAATCTCTCACCTGGCCTTAGTGCATCTCCATATCAATAGGTGTTTCCAAGGGGTGGAGTGAAGTATCCATCTCCATATCAGTAGATGATTACAACTGGGGTGGAGAGCAAGCGTGCACATGGACCAGAGAGTTTTGGTAGGGATCTTTGCTGCCAGGTCTCGAGAGACATGGGTGAATGGGAGTAGACAACTTCTTGTAAGCAGTGGGTTTCTCCCACTTTATTTTTCTCTTTGACTGATTTTGGCTTCAAAGGTTTATTTGTGCCAGGCTGGGAATACATTTTTCCCCCAAGAGTTACAAATATTTTCTAGCATTTTTTCATTTTATCTGTGGAGGATATTTTTTCTTTAAATTCTATTTTATAATAACTTTGTGTGTATTTTATCTTGATGTTTTCTGCTATGGCTTTTATTTAATCTAACTTTTATGAACTTTAAGAAGGCAATGTGTTTAGGGAAGCTACAATAACTTGCAGAACCCCATCTTCTGCTGTTTCTCTCCCCCTTTTATTAATACTGCAGCTTTCTTTTTGAACTTCCTGGCTCTGCTTGGCATCCCAAATTTTATTTGAATAATTAACTATTTTTTGCATCTCCATCCTGCTCAGTTTACATTACACTCCCAGCAATTTCTCCCTAGTGTGGAGTTTTGTCCTTGGAAAGAGTCCAGGTAATCAGTTTGAGAACTTAGAGTTTATTTCTTCTCCCATCTTTAGACCTACTTGCTGTGGACCCATGCACTTATCCACTATTGAAGTTCTAGTATCAGAGTGGCCTAGTGTGCTTTCTGTTGAGTAATTTCTGGGGTCTCTTGCACTGAGTTTCTTTAGACCTCATTGCTTACCTTTGTTTTCCTCTGTATATAAGCCCCCAAACCTCCAGGTTTGAGACTATTGATGGTTTGTCCTCACCTGTTTGTATTTGGTGTCTGGAGGATATTTGCCATTTAATTTTGTAACAGTTACCTGTGTGTTGTTTGTTATCTTCTTTCTCTGTTTTGTTTTTTTCTTAAGGGGATTTGGAGAATTTGAAGAGCTTTGCCACTGCTAATGTCACTGGGACCATCTTCTTGGAATGTTATTATTTTTTTTGTAACAAATATGAGTTAGTTTCATTTAATAGATAGGTTTCATACACAAATTGTGTCAGTGACTCAATCTGAATTTATTGCATGCCTGAATTTATTTATATGCTAACTATATAGATGGGAGTATTTCGATTATTTATGATTAGTGTTGCCTTGTTCTTGGCTAGACTAGCCAGAATTAATAGATTATCTAATATAATATAGATTATGTGGAGATGTGAAATCATAAGGGGAACGACAGGTCAATGAAACTTTTCTCCTGTACTTACATGTTTATGGTTCATCCTTTCTCTCTAGAATGTAATCTCCTTTAAGTCAGAGATTGCTTTCATCATGACTACCGTTATGTACCTAGTTTCTAATAATATGTATACCTCAAAATGTTTGTAGATTTTTCTCTTTTCTAAAATGGGATATGCTTAGCTATTGTTATTTCTTTGGATCAATTTTAGTTTCTAGGAGTAACTTACATAGGCATGCAAAAATATACTACTTAAAGTAGTAAACCATAGATTTTGTCTATACTTGGGCTATTTTTAGAGTTTAGAATACAGGTTTTCATGAAGTAACTATTAAAAATATTACCATAAGTAACATTAGATAGCAATTAAAATTTAAATTTCTTTTAGAATGAGTTTGATATTATGAAGAAAAAGGAAGGGAATGAGGGCAGCATGTGTTAACAGAGCTGGCTTATCCTAATGCAGTATCTAACCTTATATTGTGAGAAAGCCAAAACTATGTTTTATCAAGCTGTTTTTCTAACAGAGTTTGTTTTTCATAACAACAAAAATACTCAGCTACAAAAAAATAATACTCAGTTTCAATATTTATAAGTACTTCCAAAGCATAGAGAAGTTTTCCAATATCTAAAATAAAACTAAAAACTATGATAACATTATGTACCTTCTGTAGGATCTATTGAGGTCATTCTTATGCTTACCAGACATCACATATGAAATACAGATAAAATTCTATTATATGTATTTTAACTTTTTCCATAAACTTCCTGTTTTGTCTTACAACCATAATAGTAAAGTTTTTTTCAGTTCTTTGCCAAAAATTAATTTCCTGCCTTAGATTATGGAGAATAAAAAACCAATTAGTTACAATTTTTCAAAAGTTAATATGTTAAATAAAATTACTTTGCGTGTAATATTTGAATTGTAGATCTTATGGTTATACTTTGTCACACTATTTTTTTCCATTGAGAATATTTCTTTTAAGTTAACTCATTTATTAACTTTCATATTTAGGAAAAAATATATTTTTAAATAGTAAAATTTCACATGAAAATAGCTTAGGGAAGAATTTTCCCTCAATTTTGCTATTTTCTTTTATCTCTAGTGTGGCAACTTAAAATATTTGATGTAAATTTTTGAATTCTATTTTATACATATATTTTGTGGCTTCTTTACATTAAAACTCAGAAGTTTGCACACACAATCTGTTCTTTTCTTTTTTCTATGTATTTATTTATATATTTTTAAAATCTAATTTTTAGGTAAACCTTCTATTTTAATTTTATCTATTTTTACTACCTTAGCCATTCCCCACATATTAAAACCTTACAAGCCTGTTGATTTATGAATTTCTCAACCTTATATATGTATGTGTATTACATATATATGTTTATGTATTAACAAAATACATGTAGATCTGTGCTATAAACTAGAATATTATGCAGTATATACACACATAAATAGCAAGCATATATATATATGCATAGATGTGTATACATGTTTATACAACTATATACAAACACACATACATAAATATGCATATGTAAAATACATGGTCTACTATAATTTGGTATGTCACTACACTTCTCATATTTTAATGATATTGTTTCTATAGTAACTAATGAACTAGAAAATCAAAACAGAAAAGTTTAGAAAAAGCCAACCAAATCACATGCCTAGTAAATGACAAGCAGGTGGATCTATTTGGGGTCATACATTCTGAAAGTGGCTAAAGTAAAATTAAATCGTTTCTCTGTAACAAAATGCAGTCTAGCCAGGATTGAAACACCATTCACTATATTTAACCAGAAAAATGGCCAAATCATTATGGTTTTCAGGATTACATATACATATATCCACAAAACCTTGTACACTGTGAATATAGTACTGAATCTGTCTATATTGGGTACCATAAAAAGAGAGGATTATGGCAGTGTGGCCAGGCTGAGCCAATATTTCCAACGTTTGGATCACATATCTATTTAAGAATACTTATATTTGAAACAAAAAGCATTTCTATAGAACTTTGAAATGAATTATGCCTAAAAAATGAAAAGTGCCTGGGAACAAAGGCAATTTGCAGTTATTTTGCTATTATTTATTTCTGAAAATTTAAATCATTTAAGAAAAATTAACATGACTCTTCCAAATTTGTCATATTTTCTTAAAACCATATTCAAGTTATTGATGGAATTACCATCAGAATGTTAATGGTAACAAATCAGAGCTGATTTAAACAAACAGAAACACAAAATAATTATGAAATCGTTAAAGTAATTTAAAATCTATACTTCTTACCTTTCCCAGGTAGGTTACCTGTATTTCAAAGCATTCTGACACATACTTGGCAAGGTACAGGACATGCAGTTATTTTTTTAACCTCCACACATATATGTCATTTGGTTACAATGATTGTTAGTATTAATGATCATTAAGTATGTTGAATTTACCTTTATATATTTCTCCCATTCTTAGTATAATAAATACATAATGCAATCTTGTTTTTGCATGATGATATGGACAAAGGGTTATTTCCTAGAAAACATTTGTTAAAGACATATGTATAATGTATGTTAAATAATTAACTCATTGTTAAATCTCTGGGATACAACATTTTCAAGTATGATATTTTAAATATGTTTAAAATATATTTTTAGGATGTATATTTATTTGATAAATATGAATGAAACAAATCTTAAGAACATAGATCCTTTTGGACTTACAGAGATAAAATGATTTGTTAAGACAGGCCTGGAGATAACATGATCATAAGCAATTATAAGATATGGAGATAGAAATATTTGTCAAGGCAGGCCTGGTGATAACATGATCGTAAATATTACAAGATATACTTGACAAGTTCTATTATACAGTTATAAACAATGTATTAGGTGAGGGTTACAATCTGATATGATTAGAAAAACTTTGCTTACTTTATGGTGTGTTTTTTGAGGAAGGCTTTTTAAAGCATAAGAAGAAAAAACAGAGGGATCCAGCACAAATAAAATCAGAGAGCTGTGACAGGTTTCAGGATTGAAAAGCATTCTAGGATGCTTAGAGCATAGGAAGCATATCAGTTAAGTTAAATATGTAGAAGACGCTAAGAGCAATAATAAGCTTTTGGGTTATTTTTATTGGAGAGGAATAACAGTTACATTTTATGGTAAATGTTCTATACATATTTATATCAGATATACTGTAGTGAACATATTGTAGAGAATTAACTTGTAGAAAGATTGAATGTGCAGAAACTTGAGAAAAGTTAAAAGCTCAGATATATAAATACTGCAGTTCTGGGAGTGGATAAGCTCACTTTGGGAAGAGAATAGAAACACATGTTTGGCAAACATGAGTATTTTTAGCAATTGTCAAGGAAAGAGGAACAAGGGAAGAAAAAAATGGAAAGTAAGTTTAGAGATACTGGATTGGAGACTCAAAGTAGATATTAATAGTACTTAATTGGTATTTAATAAACGAAATAGATTTTTGAATATGATTGCATTTGTATTATAATAAAAGGGATAACATTGTGTCACTTGGTAGATTTTTATGCTAAGTTTATTATTCTAGTTGTTAGTTATTACCAATCAATTTACTTCCAGTCCGTCAAACAGAAAGGTGGTATATGTAGTGATGGGGAAAGTCTTTTAAATTTCATTTTATGATTTGAGAAATCATAAATATTAGAATGTATATATAATAGCCTTTCATCTGTATTTCTTGCTTTATATACTTGTGTACTCAACTAATTTTATATAATATCATGTTTTGAATTATAATAGAATACATTAAATACACAGAAAGCCTTATATAATTACTGTCCCATGTTGAAAAAATGAGTAAATTTCTTAAAACATATACGCAAATTTGTATGGTTGGCCCTTAAACAGCAAGGGGTTGATCTTTATGGGTTCTCTTATATGCACATTTTTTTCAAGAATTATATTAGAAAATATTTAGGAGTTTGGGACAATTTGGAGAAACATTTTTTCTCTAGCTTACTTTATTGTATGAATACAGTAATAAAACATATAACAGAAAATATGTGTTTATTGACTTTTTTGTGTTACTGATAAGGCCTTTGGTCAACAGTAGGCTATTAGTAGGTAAGTTGTGGGGGAGTCAAAAGTTACACACAGATTTTTGAATGAGTATCAGTGCCCCTGTCTCCTGCGTTGTACCAGGGTTAACTGTAGTAAATTCTTTGTAATAAAGGAAAGCTGATTTCTTAAGGAGCTGGCCTTAATTAGTTATCAAAATTTTAAGTTGTGAGATTTTTGTTCCTTGCTTTCTCATTTTTCCTTTCAGCATTTTATAGTCCCTCTTCCTTAACTGCTCATTAACATGGAGTTCTCTCAAATGCTTTCTGTTCTTCCCCTTAACAAATCATACTTCCTTCTACTGATTAGTGGAAAGTTTAGGACAAATATAGTAAGACTTAAAAGAATGAGACATAACTTATAACATGAAAGCAGTTTTGTGTCAGATTGACCTAAAGTTAAATTCTAAATCCAGACTTTAGACTGTATGACTTTTGACAAGTTATTTAACTTGTGACTAAGAATTTCTTCCTCTGTAAATCAGATAACTAGTCTTAATGACAAGTGTATATGAAAAGCATACTACAATGCCTGGCATTTTGTAGTCACTAACCATTTGTTTTATTCCTTCCCTCTTTCCTTTCAGAAGTTTGTGTATTTCAATAGAGCATAGCCCCCTAGTACTAAGGAATGCATCTCTGCTCTTGAAAAAGAGGCAGGTCAGAGTGATGGTTAGGGACAGGAAGCCTTTCTACCATCTCAGAAATGACATATCTGCTTTATTTCATTGGAAGGCTGGCATGGTCTGTCTTGTTGCCAACTCAGTGAAAAGCTTTAAAAGCTTGCCAAAACATTTTCTCCTAGGCATTTTTCCTAGGGCTTCTAATTCCATGTGACTTTAAATGTATGACCTTTGATACTGACTATTTTTGGAAAAAACCTTTATAGAGGGGTACCAGAGGCATCAGTCCTATAATTCTAAATCCCTTGCTGAGCAGAGAATTCTCATCTATCTGAATTGTATTTCTTTGCAAACTACCTTTAATGGTTTGGTTTGGGCAGTCTAATCTCCCTCTGGAGATAAGAAAGAAATTCTGTGAACACAGCAAGTATTTTAAGACAGGAAAGGGAAAAGAAAAAAGATTTAATTAAGCACAGAGCTTTTACCTGGTTTTTCCTTACTGTAATTTATAAGCAACAAATTGCTTCTGGATTTACACCTATACTATTCCACAATTTTTATTCTGGCTCCAGGTTCTTTTCTCAATCTCATACTATTACAAGAAAATTTGCTGTAGGTAAACATGCCTTACCTCTCTCTTTTCTGTCTCTTGTTTCCTTCACTTGGGATACCCAGCCATTCCACCAGGTTCTTTCTATAACATCGTTCTCGTCCTAAGTCCAGCCAGTGTTTCAGCTTCCACCATTTATATATTCTTAAATTCAAGGAAAAATGCAGACTGATAAACAAAACAAAACTATTAATAAGTGCTATATGCCAGATGCTGGGTCATATAATAATAAATGAAATGTGGCTCTTTTTTGGAAAAAATTGGTAACTGCTGATAACTGCATACATACAAATAAATTTAATGCAATGGGAGAAGTGAAAATAGAGGCATGTTTAGAAACTGCACAGCATTATTCGTCTAGGTAATGGAGGCTCATTAAGTAACATCAGAAATAATTGAATGAGGTCTTGAAAGATAAGAAGGAATTTGCTAGGTAGAGAGTGGAAGATTCTGGGTAGCAGGAAGCAGTCATTAAAGACCTATTGACTTTGTAAAAAGCCTGTTTTTAAGAGTATAGGTCTCCAGAAAAATCACCACAACAATCCTAACTCAAAGTGAACTCCACTGGAAAGCTTTTGTGGGTTCTCCCAATCAACTATAAGCCCTTAATTTTTTTTAATAAGTTTATTTTGATATCATTAATCTACAATTAAATGAGTAATATTATGGTGATTACACTACCCCCTTCATCAGGTACCCCCCCCCCCAAACCCCATTACAGTCACTGTCCATCACCATGTGAGATGCAATAGAGTCACTACTTGTCCTCTCTGGGTTGTACAGCCCTCCCCGTGCCCCCCCAACATTACATCTGCTAATTGTCATGTCCCTTCTTCCCCCTTGCCCCTCCCTTCCCACCCATCCTCCCCAGTCCCTTTCCCTTTGGTAACTATTAGTCCGTTCTTGGGTTCTGTGAGTCTCCTGCTGTTTTGTTCCTTCAGTTTTTTTTTGTTTGTTTGTTTTCCTTAGTTCTTATACTCCACATATGAGTGAAATCATTTGGTACTTGTCTTTTTCGGCTTGGCTTATTTCACTGAGCATAATACCCTCTAGCTCCATCCATGTTGTTGCAAATGGTAGGATTTGTTTTATTCTTATGGCTGAATAATATTCCATTTTGTATATGTACCACCTCTTCTTTATCCATTCATCTACTGATGGACACTTAGGTTGCTTCCATTTCTTGGCTATTGTAAATAGTGCTGCGATAAACATAAGGGTGCATCTGTCTTTTTCAAACTGGGCTGCTTCATTCTTAGGGTAAATTCCTAGGAGTGGAATTCCTGGGTCAAATGGTATTTCTATTTTGAGTTTTTTGAGGAACCTCCATACTGCTTTCCACAATGGTTGAACTAATTTGCAGTCCCACCAGCAGTGTAGGAGGGTTCCCTTTTCTCCACATCCTCACCAACATTTGTTGTTGTTTGTGTTTTGGATGTTGGCCATCCTCACTGGTGTGAGGTGATATCTCATTGTGGTTTTAATCAGCATTTCTCTGATGATTAGCGATGTGGAGCATCTTTTCATGTGCCTGTTGGCCATCTGAATTTCTTCTTTGGAGAAGTGTCTATTCATGTCCTCTGCCCATTTCTTAATTGGATTATTTGCTTTTTGTTTGTTGAGGTGTGTGAGTTCTTTATATATTTTGGATGTCAACCCCTTATCGGATACGTCATTTATGAATATATTCTCCCATACTGTAGGAAGTCTTTTGTTCTACTGATGGTGTCCTTTGCTGTACAGAAGCTTTTCAGCTTGATATAGTCCCACTTGTTCATTTTTGCTTTTGTTTCCTTTGCTCGGGGAGATATGTTCATGAAGAAGTCACTCATGTTTATGTCCAAGAGCCTTTTGCCTATATTTTTTTCTAAGAGTTTTATAGTTTCATGACTTACATTCAGGTCTTTGATCCACCTTGAGTTTACCTTTGTGTATGGGGTTAGACAGTAGTCCAATTTCATTCTCTTACATGTAGCTGTCCAGTTTTTCCAACACCAGCTGCTGAAGAGGCTGTCATCTCCCCAATGAATATCCAAGGCTCCCTTGTCAAATATTAATTGACTGTATGTGTTTGGGTTGATGTTTGGATTCTCTATTCTATTCCACTGATCTGTGGATCTGTTTTTGTGCCAACACCAAATTGTCTTGATTACTGACTGTGGCTTTGTAGTAGAGCTTGAAGTCAGGGAGCATAATTCCTCCTGTTTTATTCCTCCTTCTCAGGATTGCTTTGGCTATTCGGGGTCTTTTGTGGTGCCATATGAATTTTGGAATTATTTGTTTGAGTTCATTGAAGAAAGCTGTTGGTAGTTTGATAGGGATTGCGTTGAATCTGTAGATTGCTTTGGGTAGTATGGCCATTTTGACAATATTTATTCTTCCTAGCCAAGAGGATGGGATGCATTTCCATTTGTTAGTGTCCTCTTTAATTTCTCTTAGGAATGTCTTATAGTTTTCAGGGTACAGGTCTTTCACTTCCTTCGTTAGGTTTATTCCTAGGTATTTTATTCTTTTTGATGCAATTGTGAATGGAATTGTTTTTCTGATTTCTCTTTCTGTTAGTTTATCATTAGTGTATAGGAAAGCAACAGATTTCTGTGTGTTAATTTTGTATCCTGCAGCTTTGCTGAATTCAGATATTAGTTCTAGTAGTTTTGGAGTGGAGTCTTTAGGGTTTTTTATGTACAATATCATGTCATCTGCAAATAGTGACAATTTGACTTCTTTACCAGTCTCGATGCCTTGTATGTCTTTGTTTTGTCTGATTGCCGTAAGCCCTTAATTTTTATATATACAAGATAGATATTTAGATAGATTTGATATTTGTGTTCCATTTTTAATTGCCCTGGTGAGTGTTAAATTTCTTGAGGCTGTGGGCTGAGTCTTCCCTACTTTTTATTACTGTTTAAAATACCTACAACTGAGTCTTATAATTTTATTTATTGATTGGCCACTGTGTACCAAGGGCGATGCTAAGAAATAGACATTTATATATCATTAACTCCAAATATAATTCTGTGAAATTAAGTACTATTATAACTTCTCACAATTAAATAAAATAGTGCTTTGTGGGATGAAAAGACTTTCCTAAGCATGAATTTAATACCAAAGGTATGACTTCAGAGTTAAAGCTCTTAAATACATTATCCTACTTCCACAGAGGCGTCATTCCACATGTTTGCCAAACCATAAATGAACAAAACAATTTTTAAAGTAAAAAATATCAAATTAATGCAACTGAATAACTCTCAGTGAAGAAAACAACAATGTATGATAATATACATTGTAAATTAAGAAAAAAATGGAGTACCTTAAAATAAATAAAGCAATAAAAATAAAAAAATGAAGCAGTTTTTAATATGATTTCACCACTTTGTCATGCATATGTATATATAATATGCTTTTAGGATCCAGGTGTTTCTGCTCTGAAGGTGCCATCTGGCATGGTCATTTTATAGAAAACAGAGTTGTTGTAGCTAACATTACCTGGACAATCCCAGAGGAAGCAGGTGTGATGTGGGAAGGTTGGAAAAGCAGTTGAAAGAGTCAGTGAGTAAAAAGAAGTTTGCTAATCTCTGATAATTGTTTTAGGTCTTCAAACTCCTTTATTGCCTGTATCTTTATTTTAGTGTAAGGACCTCCAGAATTCATGATCCTTGTGATCTGGGCTTCTGGCTCTCATATATGCCACTGAATTTGTAACAGTAATGTGGCACAGTGAGCATTTACCTTTTAATTCAGCTTTGTCTTTCAATTCTAGGAATATCAGCTCAGAGGAGTGGCAGGGGTTATGTTAGCAAACGCTATAAAATTATGTAATTGGTTCAGAGTGTCCTGGAAATAGAATGGGTAGAAAAAATATCCAAGTATTTGTAATTCTCATTAAAATCCTGTATGAAAACATGAGGTGAGACACTTGGAAAATGAGATTGATTGAACAATATAAACTGGTCTATTGGCATGAAAGATGTCCCCTTCACAGTAGTTGCCATATGAGCCAAACAATACAGTGATGTGGGATGTACTTTGAATACTTCTCAATAGTAGCAAATCTTCAGACTTAAAAGAGTCGGTTCTGCTTTTGCCATTAGCAGAAGTTAGAGTGTGTTAAATTTGGTGAATAAAGTGGCTGATCAAAGTGGGAAGTATGATTTCTGGCCCAAAACAAAGTAGGATTACAAAATAACAGAATAAAAAAATTTTTTTTTCTTATTAACAGGTTCTATTTATTTTAAGAGAACATTTCTAAATTTGTTTTGAAATGCTCTAGCATCCCTATAGTATGCATTTTCCAATTACTTAATTGAATGCTTGGACTTGGGTATATGTATATAAATGTCAATTTAATTTTTAAATTTATAGTCACAACTAGTGTTTTAGATTTTTGTTATTGAGTAACATTACACATGTTTTAAAACTTCTCATTTAGGTGATTTAAAATTAACCAAAAACAAATCTGTCTTAAACTAAAGGGGAATATTTTGAGAAGTAAAGAGGATAAACAGTTTTGAGATCTAAGAAATGTTACCCGAAAATAAAAAGGACTAAAAAAAGTCAAACATTTAGTACTCATATTGGAAAAATAATATGAGCTAATTTATGAAGTGAGGAGAGATACTAGTTAGACTAATATTTTGTGAAAATTATTGTGGTATTGTACTTATTTTCATTTAATTCTCATTAAATTCTGTGTTGTATATATTATTTTAATTTTTAGTAGACTGTTCAGGTTTGCAGTCAGTATTGAAATCTTTCTGTCTGATTCTAATGTTTTCTCAATTCTAACATAGTACTTCTTATATTACCTTCTCAAAGTGGGAAGGAAGAGGAGAAAACTTAGAGTCATGATTATTCTTAATTTTCACATTTTTACATTGTTAATTGAACATACCTGAGATGGCATTACTTCTACAGTCTTATTATTCTTGGTGGCCAGCAGGCCAGTAACATCAGCATGAGTGATGTGGAATATTAGGTGCCACCTGAGACATACTGAATCTGAGCTGCACAAAAATCTCCAAGTAAATTGTTTTACAGCAGTGTCCCTGAGTATATCCCTGGCAGTCTGTTCAATAATATTCTAGTGTCTGCTGAAATTTTTTCAGGCTTTCAAGGAAGGCAAATTTTTTTGTTATGGGAAGTGTGAACTCAGAAACAAGTATGAACTCCTTTGACTTCAGAACAGTAAGGACCCTTGAAGGTCATTTTCGTTAAAGGACTGATAAACTCTTAAGTTGGACGTGTTTTCCAAGGGGGGGAAAAATCTACCAACTACCACCTAAATAGCTGTATATCCTTGAGGATTGATCCATGACAACTCAAAATATTATCAGTAATACTGGGGTTAAATCCTAATGATTTATAATATTTAAATTTAGAGCTATTCATTTTTCTGGATATCTATCTTATTAATTCCTATGTCTGTGATTATATTTAACTAATTCTTACTTTCTAATCAAGATGACATTTCCCACTGTACATCATTTCTATTTCACACAGTCATAATGATAATAGGAATAATTATTTAAATATGAATAATGTTTTTCCTTGATATTACTTACATACAGTGTAACTCCAAAAGAAGATTTGAAGATCCAGCTAGCTTATGATAAAAGTGTAGATGCAGTAAAGCCAAATATAGTCTTTCCCAGGACCCCTAAAGTAGGCTGAGTTGGCCAAAGTTAGACAATGGATTAGCAGGGAAAATGGGACTGTCTGCAAAGAGACTGTGGCAACACTACCTTGCTTCGTCTAGTTTCCACCAAGAATATTTCCCCTGACTTAGACTTCTCCTGTATTATGATTCTAATCCAAGGAAGGAAAAATAATGTTGATTGAACTATTGAAAACGAAAAAAAATAGTTGCCTTACTAAACAGAAATAGACAGCTAATCTTTGTTTTGTTCCATATTAGTAAATTCACATTATGGCTTATATTTATTAAAGACTGGATTTATATATTAATTAAAAAACGTGTTGAGTACCTAGTATGTATTTGGTGTTTTTCTAGGAACCTAAGGATATAGCAATAGAAAGGAAGACACAAATTCCTACCATCATTTAGTTGGTAGACAGACAGTATAAATGAGCAAACTATATATGTTAGATGATTATAACAGTATGAAATGATATGGAGGCTGTTGAAACTTTTTAATAAGAATAACTGCATAGGACCTCACTAAGAGATGGATTTTGAGTAAAACCTGAAAGAATGAAGGATATGTGTTTGTGGATATGTGGATCAAGTGCACTACAGATAGCAGAAAAGCAGTTGTGAAGCCTCGAAGGCAAAGAGTTTTAGTCTGTTTGAAAACTGACAAAATTGTTAGTGTATTTGGAAAGGAGACCAGTGTGGGTGGTATATGAAGGTAAAGGGCTGAGCAGTAGAAATGCCATCAGAGAAAGAACAGGGAGACATATCTCAAGGTACTTTATCTCCCATTTAGCAGATACAAATCTTAGACCACAGTTTAGGAGTACAGGAATTATACATTTATTTATCTGTTTGCACATTAGTCTGCTTTCTATTTTGAGTAGTCATTCCATGGAAATGGAAGATAACTGATCTTAGTCAAGGTTCTGCTACTGTATGATCCTATGTATCTCTGGGGGGAAAATCCTGGGGCAAAAATAACTTTGAAACCAAAATCAGTCAAAGGGAGAAATAAAGTTAAGAAACCCATTTATTTCTTATAAGCAGTCATCTTGTTTCTCTCTTGACCAGGCTGCAGCAGAAGAGAGCTCCACCCAACCTCTGTAGTCCTGATAAGCCTGCAGGCCCTTGTAATAACTATTGATATATATATATAGATGGCCACATCTCTCCACTCCTTAAATACCTATTGATTTGGAAATGGACTACTTCTCTCCACCCTTTGGAAATACCTACTAATATGCAGATGCACTAAAGACAGGCTAGAGATTCTGGAAATATTACAGTTTTACCCACACCCTAGGATTGATTCTAACTTCCATAGGACTTACCTAGAAACTAGTGTATTGTGTGGATATTCAGCTAGTCTTGAAGGTTCTCCAACCTCACAGATGTCTATTGAGATGTCTGTGGCTCTGTCTAGTCTTCTGTCAACTCACACTGCAGGCCATCTATTTTTGCAGTGCCCTTTCTGCTTTGATTTCTTCAGGTTTAATAGCTTTTTCTGCTTCTTCTAGTCACACTTGGAAGATGGAAGCATTCTGCTCTGTCCATGTCACTTCAGTATGGATTACATATGCTTAGTCTGCCTAGATTCACTTATCATCTTTCCATACCTAGAAAAGACAGTTTTTTATCTGGGACCAATGGGCTCCCAATTCCCATTTGTATCTTTCCTATTCTTTCATGTGCACTCAGGAATATTCCTTAATTTTAGGATGGCAGAGGGAAGAGATGTAGAAATCTCTACTCTCCAACCCTTTTTTCTCATACATTTTGTGAAACTCATAGGATCCCTTAAGGTCTTACTTAGGCTATGAGAAGATAAGGAAGAGATTTGCTAGATCTTTTATTTCATTCTCAACCTTTTCTTCCATGACCTTCCTCTCTCCAACACACCATAATCCCTTCATTATATATAAACTATAAAATATATAATATATAATATATATTACTTTATATATATAGTTTATATATATTACCTATATATAAATAATAAATATATTATATATGTATGTAAAGTATTTGAGACTTGCCATGTGTTAACTCATTAAATATTCAAAACACACTTCAAACGTAAAGTACTATGATCTTTCCCATTTTTCAGATGAACAAATTGAGGCAATTTGAGTAACTTGCCCTGAGGTTTAGCATTTCAGGAATTGTATTCAATTACACATACAAAACTAGTATTATAGCATAATTTTCTCAAGATCAGAGATTTGGTTTAATCATTTTTTAAGGCTACATTTCACATGTCTGACACAAAGTTGGCTCTCAATACATGTATATGTTTAGGTGTATATGAATGCACATATATTTATATTTATTAAATTGAACAAAATTTATATAAAATTTGTTCTAATATAAATATCAAATTATAGCACAGTGCAAAATTTTAGTGTCATCAAACTATTTCTATTCATTTTCAAGGTCACTCTTGTTCATGATTTTCCTTATGTGCACAGTTAAGCATTATAAACACTAGCATCTGCAAAATTCTGAGTGCTAAATTAATGGTTAAAAGAAGGAAAGAAAGAATGAATGAATGAGGGAAGAGGGAAGCAGGTTTCTGTTGTACAAGGTAAAGTGAGTCCAAGATATTTATGTTCCTCAGCAGAACAGGCTTCAAAGTAGATATAATTCATTGGTAAAGTCCGTGATTACTTCTGTTTGTTTAAACATAGAGTTCTTTTTAGTATAATGTAGAGTATTCTCCCTCCAATATATCTATGTGGGCTAACTAGACTTAATACAAAATATAATTAAATGACTAAATGAGTGTTATATAAGTCAGGAAAGGAGGATAGAAGTTATTACTAGATGAAATTATAATAAAAATTTTTTTTGTTTTTTTTTTTACTGAGGGGGAAAGACATAGTATAGTCTTGTTGGTCATGTCTCCAGGTATAAAGAGCCTTTGCAGAAGTAAAGAGTAGATCTTTGTGGTGGTAACAGAGGAAGAGCGGAGCTCAAAAACAAATGAAGACTTTTACCTTTTTCTGTGGATTTCTTCAGTGAGATGTGTTTTATCATATGTCTATCAAGATTTTCCCTTCTGTTCTATATGTGCTCGAGCCCTGTGAATGTGAGCTTGCCTTCTAGAAATCCTATGGAGTGCAGTTCAACCAACTGACATACAGGATCTATTTTAAAACTGATACTCAAATTTCTATCCAAATTGGCTCAAGACCTACAATTTTGTTTCCCATCACATCCCTACATGAACTTTTAAGAGTAGTGGCTGTGTAGGTACCTTTCCAATAGAAATTTAAAGCATAAAATAGTGTTTAAAGAACCGTGATTCGAAGTCAGCCAGATCTGAGTTATGATCACATCTATGACATTAATTAACATTGCTATTTTATTAAATCACCTAAATTTTCAATAGCTCAGTTTCCTCATCTGAGAAATGAGAATAAGAAAAGGTTCTTCTGCAAAGAATTGCTGTAAGGATTAAATGTAGAACACTTCAACTACATTAAGTTCATAATAAATATTAGCTACTATTCTATATTATGACTGCTGACTTCTTCCCATGTCTTTTGTTTTTATAGACTCTATGACTTTGTATTGTCTCATTTAAAAACTTGTTGCTGTATCAATACAAGTTTCTTTTTTTTCTTTTACACATAAGGAAACAGACTCAGAAATGTTAAGTATATGTCCCAATAATCAAACAGCCAACTAAGTACCAATCTTCTTCATTTAATACTTTTCATGGTTCCGTATTACCTGCCTTATCTTCCATCTTACAAGAAGATAGAATGGTATAGTGAGTAAAAATATCTAATTTGACATTATATATCCTAGGTTTCCCTACTGGATGGAAAATATTTGACAAAGTAAAAAAAAATCTCCTAAGCCTTGGTTTTCTACTTTGCAAAATAGGCATAATAATAATACATATCTAAAAGTTATTAGGAATAAATGAGATAGTTCATCTAAAGGTTGTAGTATAGTACCTGCCATATATTAGGTACTCAAAAAATGTTAACTGCTGTTATTATCCATCACCTTGAGAATTGGTTATTCCTGAAAATATTACTATTGTTCAAATATGTTTGACCTCATTATTTGGAATAACATTAAAAATTAGTTTATAATCCACATAAGAAATCTAGGCATCCACTTTGATTACTTTATATAATTAAATTTGTTTCATTTCCCAAAAGTGATATTCCCTATATTACTAACCCAATGGTTGAATGACTTCTGCTAGTTTTTTAAAATAAAATACACTTTTGAAAATTTTTATGCCCCTTTACCCCTCTCACCTTCCCCACCTTCCCATTCCAACCCCTACCCCATGGTAACCTCCAGTCACTTCTTAGTGTCTCTGAGTCTACTGCTAATTTTTTCACTTAGTTTTGTTTTGTTTTTAGATTCTATAAATAAGTGAAATCATATGGTATTTGTCTTTCTGACTGGCTTATTTCACTTGAATAATATCCCCTACATCCGTCCATATTGTCACAAATGGCAAGATTTCTTTCTTTTTTATGGCTGAGTAATATTCCACTGTGTATATGTACCACTTACCCATGATCTATTGATGGACACTTTAGTTGCTTTCGTATCTTGGCTATTATCAATAATGAGTCAGTAAACACAGGGGTGCATATATCTTTTTGAATCAGAGATTTTTTGGGGGGGGTAAATTTCTGGAAGTGGAATTACTAGGTCAAATGGTACTTCTATTTTTAGCTTTTTGAGGAACCTCCATACTGCTTTCCACAGTGGCTGCATCAACTGATATTCCCACCAACAGTGTAGGAGAGATCCCTGTCTCCATCCCATCAGCACTTGTTATTTCTTGTCTTTTGGATTTCCCTGAAGAATCTGAATAATGTGGGTAACTGTTGAACCACCATGTGTTATACTTGAAATGAATATAAGGTTGTATATCAACTATACTTCAATAAAAAAATACATTTTTTAATGATGAAAACCTTTTACGACTCAAAAACGTATTTCAATTTCTGAACATAG
The DNA here is from genome assembly GCA_032199065.1 of Smutsia gigantea. Classification (NCBI taxonomy): domain Eukaryota; kingdom Metazoa; phylum Chordata; class Mammalia; order Pholidota; family Manidae; genus Smutsia; species Smutsia gigantea. Next base: position 1,893 of record JAVSCE010000904.1, on the reverse strand, counting down.
TTTGAAGGGAGGAGTTAAAGCCCATAGTGTAATTAATAAAGTGTGAGAAATTTATATAACTCCCAAAGTGCTAAATTTTAAAAGTACAAACTTTTAAAGATACTTAACTAAAAATAATGTTAATCAAAAGGTTGTTAGCTCACTGTTTTTTTTTTAATTTTTATTATTCTATTTTGACATAATTTCAGACTTAGAAAAAAATTGCAAGAATAGACAAAAAATTCCTGGGTATTCATCACATATACTTGTTGAATGTAAATGTTTACTACATTTACTTTATACTTCTCATTGTCTTTTTCTCTCTTTGTGTATGTCTGTGTGTATTTAGTTTGATAGAGTTTTTAGAACTCTTACAATGTAAGTTGTAGACATGAAGCCGCTTTTGCTCCTAAATGCTGAAGTGTATATTTCTCCTATGTCAGTAACTACTGAATAATTTGCAAAATCAAGAAGTTAACATTGAATTTTATTCTCTAATTTACAGAATTTATTGATATTATTGTCAGTTGTTCCATTATTGTCTTTCATAGCCAGATAAAATCCAAGATCTTGTGTTGCATTCACTTTTCATATCTCTTCAGTACTCTAATCTGGAATCATTTTTGAATCTTTTCTTGTATTACTGAGCATTGACATTTTGCCAATAATTTTGAAAGACATCCCTTAATTAGAGTTATGTCTGGTGTTGCCTCATGATTAGATTATATTATGCACTTTGGTACTATGAAATAGTCCAATTATTAACCAAACTTTGATCTATTAATTTTAGCTTCCATTGATGATTTTTGCCTGAATTGACCAATATGTATTAAAATGGTTGGCAAATAGTGATTTTTCTAATACCATCATTTCTGCTATAGGAGTTAGTTGCATCCTACTTTGTAATGGTAAAGAGAATAATGAAGAAATAATTTTCATGTACACAAATAAAGTTACAAAGTTGTAAATGCTAGGAAAGAAACAATAGAGAGATTGAAGTTAGAATGCTCTGGAGGAGGTTTACCTTCAATAGGGGTCAGTGAAGTGAGTGACATTTAAGCTGAGAGTTTAAGGATAAAAAGGAGTTTGTCATGTAAAGAATTGAGGGGTGTCCAAGCAAAGAGAATTGCTTTAAGTGAGAAAAAGCTGAGACTATGAAAGGGAGTAACTAAAACACCACTGTGGCAGGGAACAGTGTGCAGTGGTCAGGAGGCAGAAGACGTTGTGAAGGGAGATATATAGTTTTGATCACTTTGAGTATATAAACTATGGTAAATGCTTGCCATTTTCCTCTAAGTACACTTGGAAGTCATTTAAGGATTTAAGCAGAGAAATAACATGACAAGATTTTTAATAAAACAACAATTGCTTCTTTGTAGAGAAGAGATAGGTTAGAAGGGAGCAAGTGAGAAATCTGTTCTCTTGGCTTCTCTGAACTTCTTTTTTTAAATTAAGGTATCATTGATATACAGTCTTATGAAGGTTTCACATGAGCAACATTGTGGTTACTACATTCACCCATATTATCAAGTCCCGCCCACATACCCCATTGTAGTCACTGTCCATAAGCGTTGTAAGATGGTATAGAGTCACTACTGTCTTCTCTGTGCTATAATGCCTTCCCTGTGCTCCCTCTACATTATGTGTGCTGATCATAATACCCCTTTATCCCCTTCTCCCTCCTCTCCACTCCCTTTCCCTTTGGTATCCGCTAGTACCTTCTTGGAGTCTGTGAATCTGCTGCTGTTTTGTTCCTTCACTTTGGCTTTGTTGTCATACTCCACAAATGAATAAAATCATTTGTTACTTTTCTTTCTCTGCTTGGCTTATTTCACTGAGCATAATACCCTCTAGCTCCATCCATGTTGTTTCAAATGGTAGGATTTGTTTTCTTCTTATGGCTGAATAGTATTC